>PVIY010043645.1:0-20199 GCA_004026745.1 Myrmecophaga tridactyla
TTCTGTTGTCTTTTTATTTCTTTTTCTGAATTGATGCAAATGTTCTAAGAAATGATCATGATGATGAATATGCAACTATGTGATGATATTGTGAATTACTGATTATATATGTAGAATGGAATGATCATATGTTAAGAATGTGTTTCTTGTCTTTTTTTTTAATTTAAAAATTAATAAAAAAATTTTAAAAAGATACAATTTTATAATTTGAACCAAAAAGAAAGATCTGTTCTATAACTACTTGTTAAAATGTACTTGGAAATGTGTTGCGTTTTTGTATAAATGCTGTATTTCACAATAATAGAAATATTTTTAAAAAACAGTGTACAACACAGTGAACCCTAATGTAAATTATGGACTATAGTTAATATTATAATTATGATAATAGTGCTTCATCAATTGTAACAAAGGTACCATAAAATACAAAGGATTAATAATAGGGAAAGTAGTCTATGTGAGGGGGATATGTGGGAATTCTGTATTTTCTGCATAGGATTTTCTATAACACACAACTTCTTTGATTAAAAAGAAGTTTTTAAATTAAAAAAAACAGGACAAAGCCCCATCTATCTGGAATGGAGTTCAAGCTCCTCAGGCTCACAAAGAAGAGCAGAATGGATTGTTCCAATTATAGATTCCACTTACAAGTTCGTTCACTAACAAACAGTAAATGCTTCCTATGTCCCATAAAAACTGCAGGGCACCCAAAGGTGAAGATATGACGATGTCCTTGAAAAATAAAAAATCCAAGGAATTGAAAATTACTTAAAATACAAAGTCAAAAACAATTTTCCTGTAAGCAGTCATGATTTAAGCAAGGGGTGTAAGGACATCAGTCACACTTGGGAGCTATTATAATTTGTGGCTTTATTTTTTAAATAAGTATATGTTCAAATGTACTCTTTGTAAGGTACAGCTCTGGGAGTAGGAACTAGAGCAGTCAACCAGACATATAAAGTTCCTTTTCCTATGAAGCTTCTGAGGAGAAAACAGGCATCGACCACGTAAATATGCAACTGATTAATTATAATTATGATAAGTACATGGAGGCAGAGAGCAAATAACAGAAGTACCTAACCTAGCTAAGGATTTATAAATGGCTTCTAAGAGGAAGGCAAGATCTAGAAGGGTAACCTGCATCCAATTACTGCTCAGTGAGGAAGGCAAAAGACCCAGCCCTTTGCTACAAGGTAGGATAACTCTGCTGGACCATCCCAGCTTCAGAGTTCCCCTGGGGTTGGCCAAGGCCTTTGTTCACACTGCAATGAAGCCCAGCTTCCCCATCTGCCCAGTTTTGTTTCTTTCTCTTTCCTTCAATGGATGTTGATTCAAAGAGTACATCCCAATAAACTTTCTACATATTAATCTCCATAGCAGAGAATGCATATCTGAAAAACCAACCTGCAAAATACACTAAATTGGGGTGAGCAGAAAAGTAAATACATTTGATGGTGAAGCAATTGAATTCCATTTTGACAAGCTGATTTTCAAGCACCTATGGAATATCCCAAGGGAGATATCCTGCAAACAATGAATAAACATATCTTGGGCTAAGGGAGGGATGTGGGGTAGAAATAAACAGATTACAACTAAAACCTAAAAAGCGGCTAGTACCCAAAAACAGTTATAAGAAGAGATGACCAAGGAAAGAACCCAGGAGGAAAGCAGCCTTTAAAATGTGGGCAGTGATACAGCATGATTCCATTACAGCAAACACAGGAAAACTCACCTTTGGTATTAGAAGTCAGAATGAAAGTTACCCTCGAGGGGAGTGGTGACTAGAAGAAGGCCCACAGAGGCTGTGGGTTTGCTGTCATACTCCTTTTCTGATCTGACACTGACTTTTCTGAGCTACATGAGTGTGGTCACTTAGTGAAAATTCACTGAGCTACATTCTTATAAAATGTGCACTCGTCTACATCATAAACATTATAATTCAACATTAACATTTTTTTACATGTAGACTATATGTGGGGGGGGCATGTACAGGAACTCTACTTTCTATGCAATTTTTCTTAAACCTAAACCTGCTCTAAAAATGGAGGTTATTGGTGTTTTTTTTTTTTTTCTAATGTAAGTAAAGGAAAGAGGAGTCCATAAAGGAGACTGAGAAGGAGAAGCCAGTGAGGTAGAAAGAAAAAAAGGGTAAATAGTGTCAGAGCACCGGGAGGAGAGGGGGGGTGAGGATAAAAGGGTCACAGGCATCAAGCACCCCCCGTGAGGCATGCAGGGACAGGCCAGGCTGCTGAGGGGCATCTTTACACCAACACAAAACTGGGAAGCATCATTCGCCAACCTAAACTGCAAGGCACATTCATACTTAAGGGAACCAACATCAACTCTTTCCCCTAAAGAATGGTCCCATTCATACCTCCCTGAAAAGAATTAGAGTTTGAAATCACTCACCCTGATCTGACAAAAAATCCAACATGGTCTGTAACAGGAAGGACAAGTGCCTGACAGAAAGAGCAGGGTTCCCCATTCTTCGGGAGGCGTAGACTAATTCATGAAGCAAACGCATCTGGACAGCAGCCCAGCCTCTGTGCGTGCCTGCAATGGAAGTTACAGAACACCATGAATGCTTCAAGAAGATGCATTGGCAACAGAACAGAAAATATAATGGGTCTTTTTTGGAAACACATTCAATGTGATGTGTAAAATGTGGTGATTTAAAAACAAATCCTTCAACTATCAAACTCAAAGGGCAACAAAAAACATTTTCCCTGTGTTTACTTATCCTGGAAAGGAACTCAAGTGTTATATTTTTTTCATACATTAAAAAATCTGTTTTATATTGCTCCTCTTCTGCAAAGACACAATTTCAAAAATAACCTACTCTGAAATAACTATAACAAACTTAGAGCAAAAGATTTCAATTTCACTGGTAGGCATTTAGATTAGAGACCTTGCCCCTTCCCCACCCCGCCTCCCCAAATATAGGGTAATATTTGTTGAGACTCCATTACCAACAACCAAGGACATTAAATTTAAAAGCACATTTGTCTAAGGTAAAAGAAAAGGGCAGAAAAACGAATAGCTAAATTAGAAGGAGAAAAAAAAAGACTACCAATGGACTTTTGTGGCTCCTCCCTCCAAAATAATTTACCATGTTTTAAATTAATGGTGGGAGAAATCAGTTGCAAAGCCAACTGAAAAGTATCCCTTTAAGATTACAGAATCTTAGAGATATTTAGTCCATTTCCCTTTTGGCGACAATTACTATTTTTCAACATTTTCCACATTAAAATCCTTCATCAAGGACAAACTCAATTATAAAATGACTTGACTAGACATTTCTGCAAAGAAGATATACAAATGGCCAAAAAGTACATAAGATGTTCAATATCATTATCCATTAGGGAAAAGCATATCAAAATCACAATGATATACCACTTCACATCTACAAGGATGACTATAATAATTTTTAATGGAAACGACAAGTGTTGGTGAACATGCAGAGAAACTGGAATCCTTGTACACTGCTGATGGTAATACAAAATGGTACATCCCTTGTGGAAAATAGTTTGGCAGTTCCTCAGAAAGTCACTTAGAATTATCACATGACCCAGCTATTCTACTCCTAGTTATATTACACCCTGAAGAAAACAGGGACTCAAACAAACAGGTGTACATGCTTGTTCATAGCAGCACTATTCACAATGGCCAAAAGGTGGAAACAGCTCAAATGTCCGTCAACTGATATGAATGGATAAAATGTGATCTAGCCATACAATGGAATATTATTTAGCAAAAAAAAAAAAAAGAAGTATGGGTATATGCTACAATATGGATTAAGTTCAAAAATATTATGCTGAGTAAAGAAACCAGACACAAAAGATTACATATTATATAAAGCCCTTTATAGAAAATATTCGGAATAGGTAAATCCATGGAAAGAAAAAGCAAATTGGTGGTTGCCAGGGGTGGGTGAAGTAGGCAATGGGGAGAAACTGCTTAATGAGTACGGGGTTTCCTTTCAGGGTAATGAAATGTTTTGGAACTAGATGTAAGTAATGGCTGCAAAACACTGTAAATGTACTAAATACACTGATTGTTCACTTCAAAACGGTTAATTTTATGTTATATGAATTTCATTTTAATTTAAAGAAATTTAAAAAAATTCATAAGAAGACATGATAACAGGCATCCAAAACAAGTAAGTTACCACACCAAACAGCATATTCAGAGACTTTAGGGGCTTGGTGGAAAGGTTGGGGGGATTTCTGATATAAGTCCCAGATACCTCACTGCTCAAGGCCTCCTTTCCCACCTATTCTGAATTCATTCACCGGCAGATGCTCAACTGTGAGCCAAGGGTCTCCACTCAGGGCTCCCAACAGGGCTGATGAACAGAGTCACTTCAGAAACTTTTTAAAAATACAGATCACACCACACCTTCCCCACCACTGATTCTGATTTCAGTACATCTAGAGGGAGGTCAGGAAATCTGAGTTTTTAAAAGCCCTCCAAATGATTCTGCTAATCAACTAGATTGGGAAATCACTGTTTCAACTGATATAAAGTGTATGTCATAAAAAAAAGAAAAAAACATACATACACATACAGATACACTGACGCTCAAGCAAACAAACATTTACCAGAAGTCTACAGGAGCTCACCAGGGTTAGTCAGTGCGCTGGTCTGAAAGGATTTATGCACCCTAGAAAAGCCATGTTTTAATCCTAATCAGTCTTGTGGGAACAAGCGTTTCTTTTAATCCCCATTCAATAATGTAGGCTGGAAACTTGATTAGGTTATCTCCATGGAGATGTGACTCATCCAGTTGTGGGCATTAACCTTAGATTAGAGGGAGATGTGACTCCACCTATTCCAGGTGGGTCTTGATTACTTTACTAGACTCCTTTGAAAGAGGAAGCATTTTGGTGAAAGCTTCAGAAAAACAGGAGAGCAACAGAGCAGAATGTCAAGAGCCACGAGGACAGCCACATAGCCAGAGACCTTTTCTATGAAGAAGGAATACGTCCCCGGAGGAGTTACATGAAAGAAGAAGCCTGGAGAGAAAGCTAGCAGACCTTGCCATGTTTGCCACGTGCCTTTTCAGTTGAGAGAGAAATCCTGACTTCATCGGCCTTTCTTGAGTGAAGGTAATCTCTTATTGGTGCCTTAATTTGGACATTTTTATAGACTTGCTTTAATTGGGACAATTTATTGGCCTTAGAACTGTAAACTAGCAACTTATTAAATTCCCCTTTTTAAAATCCATTCTAGTTCTGGTATATAGCATTCTGGGCAGCTAACAAACTAGAACAGTCAGTTAACAATGTTTTCTGAGTGCCTAACCCAGGGCAGGCATGGGGAAGAGGGCAGGGGAAACACAGCATCTCCCGTGGGGAATTCAAATTCTGCTGGGGAGAACCAGGCAATAGGTTCTTAGGAAAGACATAACGAAGACAATTTCAAGTACTGCTGAATGCCTGAAGAACACAAAACGGGACAATGGGGAGACAGCTGACAGGCGCGAGGGTACCATGTTAACCAAGGAGGCTGGGCAAGGAAGAGACATCCAGGTGAAATCCTGATGATAAAACAGTGGCAACCAATTGCCAAGTGAACTCAGTGGCTGAGGTTTAAAGTGCTTTAGCAGCTCACTTACAACAACATTCTCGACAAATGTTAGTTGCTGCTAATGTTATTAATCAATTAGTTTGATGGGGTGACAGACGACATGAAGCTTTAACTCTGGTTGAGAAAAAAGACTGATGACCCAACCATTTCAAGCCATAGCTCTATGTTCAGATCTCTATTGCTATATTTATTGGGTAAAATTAGCTGTTCCTGAGTCAAAATCTCCCACTGGGGTTATAAATTCTGTAGTTTGAAGACTGCATGCTCTTGATCATTGTGCCCAGGCCAGCCCTGGCATAGAATGACGTCTATAGTGCTACTATGAACATAGTGACTCATGAACCGATGCCCTCCAGAGAGGTAGAAAGCCTTCCTCTACCGCTCGACAGCAGTCTGTAGTCCTTTTTCTACTCTGACCTCTGTACATTTGCTACTATTTTTAGACTCCACTGAAAGTATTCCTCCTCTCTCACTGGCCCACCCCACGCATTGAGTGGTCCTGTTTTGCACTTCCACTACACACATTTTGAGCCATAGGAGCATTCTGATGGGTACAATGAGGCATCTATAAATTCTGTTTCTTCCATCAACCTTTACCTTCCATGGCACCAGGATTAGAGCTCATTCATTCAACAATCCTTAGTACTTAGCATGATGTCTGACACACAGCTGGTACTCAGCATGTGGATTTGGCTGAAAGCCAGAGGAAAGAAAATGTCTCTATTTTGTAGAGATGCAAACTTAAGTATGTAGAGAGGAAATTATATAATTTCTGGGACTTGTTGTAAAATACTTTAAGAGGGAAGAAAAGTATAAATAAAGCAAATGTGGAAAAATCCTAATAATTTTTTAATCTGCATGATACACTCATTATACTATTCTACTTATAGGCATATTTAAAATATTTCATAATGTTTTTAATTGAAAATCTTTGAGCTGGCCAAAAAACAAATAAAAAGCCACTACTTTAGGTCCTAGTCACTTATACACAAAAATCTTTTAGAATGTAGAGTAGCGGTGCTTTTCATACAACTACTACAGAAAAAGTAGAAAAACGAGTCACTGCAATATCACCAAATTGTCAAAGGAAACAAACACCAAATGCAAAACAAAAGAAGAGGGTTAAAAAATATTAAGGAATTTAGATCAATATTGTGTCGAACCTAGCCATGAATTCAAAATGACCCAATTTAATTAATCTCAACACTACCACATCAGAAGATTTGTTCATTTAAGAATTGGGCAAATATTACCTTACTGGTTTTTTTAAATAGATCATGATCCAGTTCCTACCACAGACAATTATGAATAAGTCTGAGTATAAATTTTTTTAACACTTAATAGTGTGCAAGTCATCATTTCTACATGATTCAAATTGCTGCTATTTAAAATATGAATTTTTCCCCAAGACAGATTTACAGCATGTGAGCCAAATGATGAAATTTTCCACACTCCTGTAATAAAAAAATTCAGGGATCCGGGAGTTTATTGTACATATCAACACACTGCCTTTTAACAAATCCATTTGCCTTGTCAGATTCTTTCATAAGAGTTCCTAAAGAATCCGTCTTTCAGCAAAAGAATGAGCAAAAAGCATGATAAAAAATCTTCATATACAGCAACACAAATCATATTACAATAATAAGCAACCTCTTCAGCTGGCAAGTATACACAGCACAAATCTGTGTTCTTAACTCAACTACTTGTGTAACCAACTACTGAAAGTGTTCATTTCAAGAAACAGGTAGAATTACATTTTGGGTCCTGAGAAGAGAGAAGTTATCTTTTATTCACAGGTACAGGGATTTAGCCAATTTCCATTTAATTCTCTGAAGAAGGTTTAAAGTGGTCCAGAGCAATAGTAGAAGATGGGATTTAACAGGAATTTTACTTTTTATTAAATCTATAGCCAGGGCAGACCACTATAGCTCAGCAGGCAGAGTTCTCACCTACCATGCCGGAAACCTGGATTTGATTCCCAGTGCCTGCCCATGCAAAAAAAAAAAAAACCTACAGCCAGCTGAAGGAGAAGATTATGGGAAGATGGCAGAGTAGGAAGCTCCAGGATTCAGGAACTGTCTGAATCAAGTATTTCAAACTCTGGAGTCTAGTGGCACACTGTACAGCAGCAAAGGAAGAGCTGGAGGAAGGGTCTGGTAAGTTGTAAATATCAGTGAATTTCAACCTCCATGTAATGGCCAACATCCACCATTTCCCAGCCACGTGTCAAGCAGCAGTGGGGACTACTGCCGGGACTCCTGAGGCGCTTGCTGCTGCCAGCGTGGGCTTTAAGAACCTAGTCTTCCAAAATTCTGGAGAGTGTAGTCTGATTGCTGATCACTGATTTTGGTCAGCTATGCCAGACTGCTGAGGGTCTGAAGGTGACCATTGTTCCAAACCCTTCAGGCAGAGCTTCAAAGGGGCAGTGCTCCTCTCCCCATCCTACCCCCCCCCCCTTTTCTCTTTCTGGTCCCTATATGGGAGTAAAAACAGTTTAGAAAGACACAAATTAATGGCTCCCAGCCTCAAAAAGAACAAAAACAAATTAGCAATTCCAGAGGAGTGGGAGAACTAGATTTCCAGAGTTTCTGAGTTTTAGAAAGTAATACTCAGAAAGTCCAATTCTCAATAAAATATTACAAAATACACAAATAAAACAGGAAAGCATGGTCCATTCACAGGAGAAAATATACCCAGAAATCATCCCTGAGGAAGCTCATACATCAGAACTATTAGTCAAAGACTTTAAATCAACCGTCAAACATGTTCAGCAAAAAAGGAATCCATATATAAAGAACAAAAGGAAATTAGAAAAACATTATCTAAACAAAATAAAGAGATGGAAATTACAAAAAGGAACCAATAAAATTTGGGAGCTGCAAAATACAGTAATTGAAATAAAAAATATCACTAGACAGATTCAAAAGCAGAGTTAAACAAGCAGAAGAAAGAATCAGCAGACTGGAAGACAAGACAACTGAAACAGACAAGACAACTGAAATCATTCAGTGTCAGGAACAGAAGGGAAAAGTAATGAACACCTGAAGGACCTGTCAGATACCAGCAAGCATACCAACACACGCATCACTGGAGTCCCAAAAGGACAAAAGAGAAAGGGTCATTATTTGAAGAATAATGGATGAAAACATCTTAGATTTGATGAAAGGCATGAATATATACATCCCCACAACGCAGCAGCTCCCTAATTACTCACTACACCTTTCCTTTCCTTCCTTAACTGTCCTCTGCCTCCCCTTGGTCAACCTAGACCTAAAGCTTTCACTATCAGGGTGCCTTTCCCTACTCCATTATCAAGTGATGTTTCCCATGGAAAGCACATGAAGCACACACCTACTGTTGCTCTGTAATAAGAGGGTAAGAACTAGACCAGACTTTTAGAACTAATCTCAGAATCACATGAGGCTTTCCCAAATACACATGTCCAGGCCTCACTGCACATCATCCCCTGCTTGGCCAATGAAGGGTTCCCCTCATTTCTGGAAAAAAGTAAAGGGGCTGGGGATGGGAGAAGGCTTGTGGAGCCACAAGAAAAGGCATCCTTCTCTCTTTGAAGAGGCAAAGAGCTGGACCTGGACTCAAGTGGGGGAAGGTGGCACCTGCATCTGATGTGACAGGCTCAGAGCCTAGGGCAAAGAACATGAATGGAACACAGCCAACACAGAGGCCCACCAATGGATCCCATCCCATCTGAAGGTTTTCTTTTCTGAATTGTGAACTAACTGTTGTCCTCAGGATTCATGGTAATGTCTTGTTAAACAAGACTACACAGTCTTAACAGTGTTTTGAGGCAAATCGGTTTAGAGTACAAGCCCCTGAAAGTCAGTTAAAGGACTGCCAGAGGAGCTGTGCAGAAATTAGAAAAGTGGTCTGGGAAGGACTTTACCTGCCTGGCCTGAGGTTCTTTGTCTGTGAAAGAGTCAAGAGAACTAAAATCACAGGAACATCAGTATTAATTTATATAACACTCTTAGTCCATCTAAAAGTGGTACATGCCAGAAAATGGGTGCTCCACATGCCTGGGACTCCATCCCATCTCTTAAGAAACATTGAAACAGAGAGATCAGGTAACATGACAGGTGATAAAAGATCTGTCATGGTTTCCATTTGAATAAGATGGTGAAATATGATTTAGAAGAGAGCACCCCTACTGAATGCAGACAGGGTTGATATCTGACAGGGAGCTTGTAGTATGCATGTATTTATCCTCAACACATGGCGTGATGTCCAGCACAAAGCAAGAACCAAGAAGTGCCTGCCAAATAACAAGACCTGTTAGAGAGTGTCCCATTACCAACAGGAAGCGAAAGATGCTGGTTCAAAATGAACTCCACCAACAATACAAATCACAATCCTCAATGATACCCAACATAGACAAATGTGAGTCCCATCCTACCCAGGTATGCGGAGGACTCCTCAACTTTAATTAGCTTGGTATATTATTTTATAAATTAATAAAAATTTTTTATAAATATACAGAAATAGAAGTAGGCTTGTGGTTACCCAGAGCTGGGGATTGGAACAGGGCAAATGGGCATGAGGTAACTTTTTGGGATAATGGAAATGTTCTCAAACTGTATTGTGGTAGTAGATGCACAACTCATAAATTTACTAAAAATCCCCAAATTGGGCAAACTTGGGTCACATAAATAGACTGCCATAATTAGCATTTTGCCTGCCAAATCCTTGCAGAGAAACAGGACATTATAGGCCCTAAAATCAAAAATCTATGGCCACTTTTTTACTATAGAGACTATGATGGGTCTCAGTGGATTTTCATCCCCTCCTGAGCACACCTGCTTACATGTATAGCTCAGTTCTTCCCATCATAACTTCAGGGCAAGCAAACAGGCCAGAGTAAGGCACTCTCACCTGACTGCAGAATCAGCCTCTCTCATGCAAGTTTTACACCTCTTCCTATACAGAAGTTAGAGTCTAAAGGACTGCATATATTCTGCCTCAGCTTTCCTTCACTCCCCAAAGGCTACATTAAAAGACCCTCCTCCTGCTATGCTACTCACTCAGTCTTCCTTTTCTCTTCCAAACCTCCAGTTCCTACTTTTTTAATAATTTGGGGGAAACATTTGGGAAAAAAATTTTTTAATGATTTTGGAAAAAAATTATTTTAGATATGTCTTGAGACATTCCAGTAAGCGAAACTAAGGATCCAGGTGATCTATGACTCAACACTGGGGGAGAAACTTAGTAATTAGGACTTTCCCAAAACAAAACTGGCTTTGTCATGTAGACCGTGAGCTGCTCCAGCCAGTGCAGACCTTGCAGCTGACACACATGACCACATACAGAAGATGCTGGAGAATCCATGAATCCATTTTTGCTCTGGGGACTAAGTGGTCCAGATGACATCTCAGCTCCCTTCCCATACCAGGAGCTTATGCCTTCACTGACTCTACATCTGAAACGGTAAAAAGTGCTCTCTCTATATATATATGTCCTACCTAAACAATAACGAAAAAAAAAAAAAATTTCCATTAATCAAACTTTGCCTAATACTAGGCACTATATTTACATACAGTTATTAGATTTATAGCTTTACTTCTAATATGTACTACCATGCAATAATAGTGTAAAATAAGGATTTATTACCAAACACATACCTCCATGTATACACATATAGCCTAGTGTATTTATTCTTGGCTAATTGCTAACCTTGGTAAATCTCATAAAATAAAACCCATTAAGTATTTAAAATAATTTGTTGATAATACAAGTCAATGAACTCAAGGGAGAATTCTGATGCCCACTGATAAAGGTTTAAGAATGCAAGTTACAATGCAAAATGTCCCTACTCTCTGCTATTATAAGTCCTCAAATGCAGGGAAGGGTTTTATTCATCTTCAAATCCCCAGCACCAATCAGAATATCTGCCACATTGAGCAGGTGGTGAAAAAAATGCATGATTCACTGAATTAAAATGACATTTTAGTTTCAGCAATGGGATTTCCACACACCTTTGCTGAAGTCTTTTGGATCCAGCGACAAGCTGTAGCCAGGCAGCGTCTCTAGGAGGAGTTTGTAGCAGGCCCTCCACCCAGGCTCCGCGATGCTTGGGGCCACACACTGCATAGCAGCCACACGCTTGAAGAATGCCGACTTGCGATGGAAACCTATCAACTCGTAGAGCTCAGAGAGGATGCTGTATCGCTGAATTTTTTCTTCTTCAGAGAGCTGAAACATAGAAAGAAAGTAAAAAAAAAACATTTGAAAGGAATTTATAGGATGAAACATACATTAAAAAAAATGTTTTTTCTTAAAAGCAAAACAAAGACAGGATGGAACATCAAGGGAAGGGAAAGCCGTAACACCGCAATGCTTAGGACAACAAAAAGAAAAGCACAACGTGATACAGCTGTCTGTGAAAGCTCCAGAACCTTTTATGGGCCCCCATTTCTTCAATTTCATCTTGTCCTTTCCCTAACAAGGCCCATATTCTCCAGAACAAAGGTATGTGCTGCACATCACATAAGACATCTATTTTACGTTTCTTTATAAAAGAAGAGGAAAGGAACGTTAGTTGATCTAGGCACTGTCTAGAATTTTGGCAGGGCCTTTCATCAAAGATAAAATTTCTCAAATGGAAGAATTCATAGTCCATGTAACTAGATAATGAATGGTTAATAATAGTACCACCTAATTTAAATTTAAGACTTCACGGTTCACAAAAAGTTTGCTTTCATCCATGACCTACATGAAATTTCCAACAATCCTGTGAAGTAGCAATGACGTCTTCTGCGTAGTAGGTGTCTACTATGTGCCAGCAAACTTAACAAATATTTAAGCAAACTTAATAATAATAATGCCTTATTTAACAATCACAGCAATCCCTGGGGCTATTATTGCCCCAGCTAACAGATGACAGAATTTGAAGCTCAGTAAAGCATTAGCCTATGCAAAATCATACAGCGAAGGAGTGCCAGAGATAAGAGCTGACTTTGGATTCCAGGTTCTGCCTGCTCCAAGCATTTACCTGGCTACTCCACAGCTATATCACAGAGGAAGGTCAAATGGGAACCCATATTGCTGCTGAGGACAACCCTCCTTAAGGAAGCGGTCCTCTCCTTCTCCCCTCCTTTCCCAGGTACGTCCACAGAGCGGAAGCCCTGGGCACCAATGCTCTGGAATTCCCCCCACCCACTTCCTCGTCACTCCCACTGCCTGGCCTTCACTCAGACCCTCATTCACATTCCCCCGGAAGAACACCCTAAGACAATCTTCCTGCGACCCTTCTCTACCCACACACTCCTGAGCACAGCTTAGAAAACATGCAGAAACCCTTAAGTACTACAAAATTAAGCCCAATTCCTTCACCAGCATGCCCACTGATGACTGAGGCAATGGAACTTTAGTTAGTTCCTTTATTTTCTCTGTCAACATATTTATTGAATGCCTACTCTGTGCCAACCACTGTTCAACTTACTGAAGATACAGCAGTGAACAAAAAAAGCAAAGATTCCTGCCCTCAAGGGGCTTAAATGCTAGTGACAAGCAAGTTCTGGCCCTCTAAGCCCTTGCTCAGAATCTGTGAAGATGACAATAAATAAGTGAACAAAGAAAGAAAATAATTATTCTAAGTGCAATTAAATGTACATGAGAAAGAATAAGATGGTGGGGAGAATGGACTCCACACAGGCAATAAAAAGGAACCAAACAGATGAAGAGTGTTCAAGGCAGAGAAAACAAGCACAAGACTCCCTGTGCTCTTCACTGACGCTCCTGTTCTGCTTAGAGTGCTCCTCTCCCCCTTTTCCAAGGTTCCCTGTCCTCTCTCCCTTCAGAGTCCATGCCAGTGCCACCTTCTCCAAGAAGCTCCTTGAGCCCCTTCATCTGTAAATTACATTTTCTGTCTCTAACTTCTCATAACCACTCAGGACTCCATAATAACATTTCTCCCAATCTCCTGTATTATGCACGTACATGGTGAGAAACCCCTCCCCCCAGTAGGACTGCAGGCTTCTTGGGAACAGGATAAACAATGTGCCAGGCTTAACAGGTGCTTGGCCCAATTGTTGCTTTTCCTACATTCTCATTTCATCCTCACAAAAAACCCTATGTGGTATCCTATGATCCCCCAATTTATAAGTGAAGCAAAGAAATGTTCAATGACTTGTCTAGGGTCACACATCTGTAAGTGACAAAGCAAGATACAAACCCAGGTGATCTGTCTTGAAGCCTGGCCTCCTTCAGTGGACAGGCAGGGCCTGACAGATGGTGACATGATGGTAGAGATTTAGGCAAATATATGGATGCATTAAACAAGTATATGTTAAGCCAAGTGCTCTGCTAAGTGCTGAAGATAAAATTAATTTTCCTCCCCAACATTTTCCACCGTACAGAAAAGCTGAAAGAACTATACCATTACCATCCGTGTGTCCATCACCCAGGCTTGTCAGTTGTTCACATTTTGCTATATTTGCTTTATTACCTTATCTATACGTATCAAAACATCTTATGTTTAAAATTAATTTCTAAGTTCCAGACACAATTCATCTCTAAACGCTTCAACACGCATTTTATAAATTAGAGTTTTAGATTTTTTAGGTAAAATTTACATACAATGAAATCCTTCCATGAGTTTTGACAAATGCATACACCTGAGTAACCTAAACCACTACAAAATAGAGAATAGCTCCATCATCCCTGAAAGTTCCCTCATGCCCCTTCCCAGTCAATGGCTGCCCCCCACCCCCAGATGCAACCACTTTTTTTGGGGGGAGGGAGCATGGTCCGGGAATCGAACATGAAGGCGAGCATTCTACCACTGAACCACCCATGCACCCTGAGGCAACTACTTCTATAATTTTTTTTTCACCACAGATTAATTCTGTTTGTTCTAAAACTTCATGAGAACAGAAACATGTGGTATATATTCCTTTCTGGCCAGCTTCTTTCACTTAGCATCACGTCTGAGAGATTCACCCATGTTGCCACATATATGTTTCATTTCATTTCTTTCTATTGCTGATAGTACTTCACTGCATGAGTACATCCCAGTTTGTATAACCATTCTCCTTTGCATGGACACCTTGGCCATTCCCAGCTGTCAGCTATTATGAAGAAAGCTGCTGTGAACATCATGTACAAGTCTCTTGGGAAAATACCTAGGAATGGAACTTTTGGGTTGTAGAGTAGGTACATGCTTTGTTTGATCAGAAACTGCCAGAGCTTTTTCAAACTTTCCAAAGTGGCTGCATCATTCTATATTCACACCAATGATATGTGAGATTTTACGCTGCTCTGCATGCTCATCAATCTTTTACATTGTAGCCACTCTGGCGGTGATAATTTGCATTTTCCTACTAACTAATAATGTTGAACATCTTTTCATGTGTTTATTGGCCATTTGCATAACTTCATTAATAAAATATTTGTTCAAATCTTTTTTATCAAATCTTTTAGATCATTTATCTTATTTTGAGTTGTACGAGTTCTTTCTATACTCTGAATGCAAGTCCTTAGTCATAAATGTTTTATAAATACTTTCTCCCAGTCTGTTGCCTATTTATTTTCCTAAGGAGGAGTCTTTTAATAAGCACAAACATTTCATTCTGATGTAGGTCAATTTATCAATTTTTTTCTTTTATGAGCAATACTTTCTAGGATCTTGTTTAAGAAAACTTTGCCTACCCCAAAAGTTGCAATGTTTTCTTTTAGAAGCTTTATATTTATGTCTGTGATCCCTGGAAATTCAAATTTGAGCAGGACACACCCCTGCTCTCCTGGAGCATCCAGTACAGTTGCAATTACTGGAATAAGAGCCAAGCAGAAAACCAAAAGGAAGTCTATAAAAAAGAGGCCGAAGTACTGAACGCCCCCTTTATCACAAACTCAGACATCCTAGACCCCTCACTATACCTCCTGGGTACCGAATATGATAAAAGATATTGAGCAGATATAAGACAGACTGTAATCTCAGTCACCGCTCTTAGTAAGGCTTCTATCAAAAAGGTGACAGCCACGGGAAGACTGCAAGCTTTGGGTTCCAATCTGTGAGTGTTCTTGCTGATTCTTTCACCAACCATATTAAAGATGGAAGGTTTTAATACTCTCATCATTAATACATTCGTGGATCCTTCATCTTATCATTTGCATGTAATGAGAAACCAATAATAAACACTATATTACAAATTGAATCACTTTAAGGCCTAGAAAAGATCTTAATGGGAAAAACTTGGGTATAACTGCTCTTGAGCACTAGGCTGATACTTGGCCAAGAAACTTCTGGTCAGCCTGTGTGCACTGTGCACCTCAGGGCCCAGCCGTGCTGGGTTAACACAGATACCTACAGTGCAAGAACCCAGGGAATATGAAATGGTCCCAAGCATGATTTTAGGCAAGATCCTCACAAAATTTTGAAATCAAATCAAATCCCAAAACTCACTGCCAACATGCTGCTCTTTTAGGAAGTATTAATCAGCACATATTTGTTCTAATTTTTCAATAGGCTGCACCGTCACGAAGTCCAAGTCCACTGAGTCCAGGGCCCAGATGTTTAGGAAAAGTTACAGCAGAAGTAGTTCACAGACCACTCCAGACAAGCAGCTTTACTCACAAGAGAAATACCCTAGGAAATTCAAATATTAATTCACCATTACATTTCCAACTTTACATTAAAAGTTTACAACTGTTTCATTCTACCAGCATGAAATAAAGTGGCAATATTTGTGGGAAACTCACATTGGGGAATAGCCTATCTGACAGGATGATGTGAGGAAGGAACAAATTAAATTCCGACGCACCTGAGTTCCAACCCCAAATCTTCAAGTTAATAGTTTTGGCACTTTCTTATCTATGAAAGGGGATAAAAAAAATCTAATTATGATTGTTAGGAACACTAAATGAAATAAATGTGTACATTTTAGCATTAAAATGTAAAATTTCAGTACATTTTAAAACTCTCAGTGAGTGTTTAAAAAGTGGAAAATATTATTATTAGCTAATGCCTTTGAAATCACAGGTGCTAACACCAAATTAGCCAGGCAGAGATGCTCCAGAGAAAACGCCATCAGTCTTTTCAAACACAGGGATCCATGGCGATCAGAAGACCATATCGGTGGTGGGCGCTTTGGGAGAGCCTGGTGAGAGCACTCCAGTGACGTCTGTGTAAAAAGCCACATGGTAAACAGAGACCACAGAACCTCAACTACATATAACAAATTTTGTTTTGTCTACAATTATTTCTATCCATAATTATATGGAAAGAAAATACATATTCAAAATTATACAAAATTTCTATGTATGTGTTTTTTTGCAAAAACATTGGAAATCACATAACTTTTTTTTTTTTTTTTTTTGCATGGGCAGGTACCAGAAACGAACCCGGAAATAACATAACTTTTCTCCCTAATATCTCAAAGCAAGGGTCACATGATTTGTGCTAAGAACTTTTTTAAAAAGGTTCTTCCTAAAGTAATTGGATCCAATTAAATTTTAATCATTCAATAAGAAGAATGAAGAAAAACAGAGTTAAATAAACCACCCTCAAGTGGTTTACAGAGTAGTAGAAGACACAGATGAGCCACTGAGTAATCACTCTGTTGGGTTATGGTGCCCCAGAAGATGGAAAGAGAAAAATGGATGATGTGGGGGCACTTGTGCTCTACATTCCTGGGCACCTACCACAAAGGGTCCTGAACCACCAGGTATAACTATCATGGGCTGAGCCCTGGGAAAAATGTTATAGGAAGTAAAGTTTTATAAACAGGCAATACCCTTGGTGGGCATATTACCCAAAAGTGGTAGTCAAAGCAAAGTGAACAGTTTAACTCTTGATCCTTCCCTTTGATTCATTCTTGGATAATTTTAAAAGCTAGCTCCTCTGACTGCAAAAGGTGCTGCCTACTTTGACAATCTTTGAGCCTGGAGAGCAAGTGAACTCCTGTGTCTTTGATGACCCACAAATTTTGACCACGGTCTTTCTTGGCTCCACTTTTCTCCATACTGAAGAGTCCAAAACTTCTTTAGGCATAAATTTCCTCCATGGGATGTCAATGCTTGAACTGTACAGGGTTTCTACTGGGATTGACTGTAAAGTTTTGGTAACCGATGGTGGTGACGGTAATACAGCACTGTGAATGTAACAAAACACCTAAAGATGCATTTGAATGTGGCATAAAGAAAAAAAGGCAGTAAGAGGAATCCTATGGTGATGGAAATATTTTATCTTGACTCTGTCAATATCCTGGTTGTGATATTGTAGGATAGATATTACCACTGGGGGAAACTGGGGGAAAGGGTATATGGGCTCTCCCTAATATTATTTCTTAAAACTGCATGTGGAAAGATCTTCGAGATCTTCCCTGACAGAAGCTCTCCGCCAGACAGTGGTGGCTTAGAGCCAGGTTCTACCTCTGTGCCCTGCCAGCTGGGAACCCCCAGGGGCAGAGGGTCCATTTAAGGCATGAAGAAAGGACGCCACCCCGCAGTATTCATCATCTCTTCCTCAGGCTTTGTGGTGATAAAAAAGAAACAGCAGATGTAGTTAGATTTCTAGAAGCCAACCAGATAGAGTTTGAGGAGGTCAGTATCACAATGTCACAAGAACAGAGGAAATGGATACACAAAAACATCCCTCTGAAAAATAAACCTACTAAGGGAAACCCTCGGCCACCTCAGATATTTAATGGTTACCAATACTGTAGAGATTATGACAGTTTTCTTGAATCACAGGAAAGCAGCACAGTCTTCTCATTCTTAGGCCTAAAACCACGGTTGGCATCAAAGGCTGAACCTTACAGAGGAAAAGCAGATGATAGAGATGCACTTTGAAGCACCCTCTGGTACTCAACACATACCTGCTTACTTCACGTGTCACTATGATAAAAGCCACATGCATCATCAATAATTCTACTTGCCAGGGAAAAGATGGTTTTGGAAGATACAGGTATAACAGGACTGCACTATTGCTTTAAACCAAATCAGGACTATGGGGGCGTGGTAGTTAGGTTCAGGTGTCAACTTGACCACGTGAAGGTGCCTAGTTCTGTTGCTGTGGACATGAGCCAATGGAACATGAAGCTCATCTGTTGCTGATTACATCTGCAGTTGCCTAGGAGGTGTGCCTGCTGCAATGAATGATGTTTGAGTTAATTGGCTGGTGCTTAAATGAGAGAGCTCAACATAACACAGCCCAAGCAGCTCAGCATACCTCATCTCAGCACTTGCAGCTCAGCCCAGGCAGGCAGAAAGGAATCACCCCCAGGGAAAGTTGTTGGAACCCAGAGGTTTGGAGAGAAGGCCAGCAGAGATCACCCTGTGCCTTCCCACATGAGAAAGAACCTCAGCCGAAAGTTAGCTGTCTTTCCTCTGAAGAATTATACGTTTAACTAAATAAATCCCCTTTACTGAAAGGCAATCTGTCTCTGGTGTGTTGCATTCCAGCAGCTAGCAAACTAGAACAGGTGGGTTTTTTCTTATTTTCAGATGTTCCTGCAGTTGCCTCACACACCAGCTGTAGGTACTGTAACCTGTTATAGGTGTCCTTCCTTAATGACTAAAAAGATAAATCATTCTTATCTGATGGTCATCAGAGAGAAAGTGCTGGATAGCCCTGGGTTGTATTAGATGCCAGTATTGATAAAGCTCACTTCTCTTTAAGCTACCTGAATTGCACCTTTGAAATTAGTTTGCTAGGCTATTAAAATCTTTGGATCAAGAAGGAAAAAAAGCAATGTTGGCTGACAAAAGGTTGAAGATTTTTGTTGCAGAATCACAAACATCACAGTTCCAGTGCCTAGTAATAATAACACCTGTAGAAAAAAGTTAGGATGCTTTTGCCCTCTTTTTGTTACAGAAACTCTTACCCCATGAATCCTCCAGGCTCCTACAGTTGTTTCCAAAAATCACTGTACCAACAACTTATGAACAAAACCAAATTACAGGGATGAAAAGAATTGCTATTTGGGAAAATATATGCTTCTTTACCTCTTGCAATGGGAAAGTCTCACCAAAATGACTAAGACTATTTTAAAGATCCTAAGAGGTACATTAACTAGGTAATAAATTTATAGAACAATTGTCTATCATCTGAAAGGCATTTCAGCTCTAGTAATTTATTTATATATTAATGCACATATATTTTTAAATGCAGCTCCCCTAACTAAAAGCTGCTTATTCTACTTTGCAAAGGGATTATTATTTTTTTTTGAGAAAGAAAGATCTCAGTTAAATATGTTTTGTGAACCCTTGAGGAGTCGTATTAAAAGATACCAATATTAGAATACAAGGGTAAGGAAGATATTGTCTATATTTTAGAACCTCATCTACTCTTTGAAACCAAAAGAAGAAAAGTTTATTTTGTCTGGAACCTAAATTTTCTGTAGCACATAATCTAACTCAAGCTATATGGATAGCTCATTTAAACAATCCAAACACAGGAAGCCCAGAATAAGAAGGAGAGCCTTGAATCCTGTATAGCTTAATGTAATACCTGGATAAATACCAAAGTATATTCAGCAAATAATCAAAAAGTATTGGCGATATCATCTCACACCCACCAGAATGGCCATTATTAACAAAACAGAAAATGACAAGTGCTGGAGAGGATGTGGAGAAAGAGGCACACTTATTCACTGTTGG
>PVIY010043646.1:0-20184 GCA_004026745.1 Myrmecophaga tridactyla
ACAATCACTGATAATATTTAGGCAAAAATTCTTATGTGTCAGTACTTTTAATGTTGTGTACATCAAATTATAGTAGAAAGACAACTATAAACAAAATGCAGTCACTATTGTCATTAACAGAACAACTGTATTACAGTAAACCAAGTTTATATTCAACCATCAAGTGTGGTTCTCCCATTACTTCACTTTGTGATGGATCTGAAAACAAAAACAAAAAAGATTCTCAAAAAGTAACAAATTGAATAATTTTACTTATGAAAATCTAGGACAGGTAAAACTAATCTAAGGTGACAGAAAACAGATCAGTGATTGCCTGGGGACACGGTTGGGGGGTTGTCTGCAAAGGAACCAAGGGAACTTTGGGGGTAATGAAAACCTTACCTTTATTTTGTTTAGGGTATTTACTCAATTATACATTTGTCAAAACTCACAGAACTGTACTCTTAAAGATAAGTGCATTCTACTGTAAACTGCTTTAAAAAGAAAAAATAGACTGCAAAAGTTCTGTTTCAAAGTTCCTAAGCTTTCCCCAGTGGCTTCCTTGACGACTGGGCACAATCTCTAAGAATTAAGTGATCACAGGAGACATGAATTTCAGTTCTAATGTTCTAAGTTTTGAAGATGATATACTCATTTATATGACTACAACTTTATTTTAAATTCTGATTTTTTTAAAGCCTTTGACTGCTTTGGTAAAGTATATGCTCAGTAAGTAAATCATTTGCACCAAAGGCAGCACATGGTGGGAGCCAAGGTGTAAGGGCTGAACCTCTCTCCAAGTCTCAGTTCACTCACCCTAAATGAGGGGACTCGAATAAGGCCCCTTTCAGCATCAAGAAAAGTATACCAAAAGTCTGTTTCTGACTTTACCATTACCCTTCTCATATTCCTTTCCCCACCTTGTAAAATGCACAGATTTTTGGGGGGCTAAACACTTCCCCAATGAGCAAGAAAAATCCTCATCATCTCCAACACTTTAAAAAATGTAAATATGAGATGTATAAGGATTTCCATCATGGTCTAATGGTCTTTATACAGTGCTTAGATTAATAAGTACTCCCTCATTCAAACTCCTCATACTGCTCACTCAAGCTACGGACTCACTGTGGGTCACAGGTGATGAGGAGAATGTGCAGTCAGGAAAAGCTTTAAAAGGAAACATATTTAGGTTCAAATATGCTACCTGAGACTAGCTGCGTAATCTCTCCTTAGCTTCCTAAGCTGTAAAACAGAGAGAATATTCAGTTTTGAACTTACTATGGGTCAAGTACCTAACTAGGTACTAGGATCACAGCAATTAATAAGCCAAAAACCCCAATTCTCATGCAGCTTATTTTTAACATGGGGAAGAAGACAAATGACAGACAAGAAAAATATCAGGTATATGCTAAGCAAAAACTTAAAGTAAGGGAAAGTGACAGAATGAATGGGACTACACCAGAATGGGCAGTTATGGAGGGCCTCTCTGAAGAAGTGACATTTAAGTTGAGATCTAAAAAATAAGGGGAAAGGATATTCTAAGCAAAGGGAACAGCTAATGCCAGGCCCCAAAGGTGAGTCCCTAAATACATACTATACATATTAAATAGTCACAGTTCCCAAAAGGATGCAAGGAATGAGGAAGAAAGATGCCCACAAGATAGCTGGTTTGAATCTGTTATGTATCCTAGAAAAAACATGTTCTTTTATCCTGTCTTGTGGGGACAGAACTGTTGTTGGGAGGGAACTTTTGATTAGACTATTTCCATGGAGATGGGACCCCACCCATTCAAGGTGGGTCTTAATCCATTGGTGGGAATCCTTTAAGGGAGACATATTTTGGAGAGCTCAGAGCCAAGAGTTTAGAGAAGCTAAGTAAGAAAACACCCTGGGGAGAAGCAAGAAGGACCCACAGGAACTGAGAAAACCATTCTGAAACCAGAAGCCAGGAGAGAGAAACTAGCAGACACTACCTGATATGCCTTCCCAATCGACAGAGGAACCCCTGATACCAGCTGTCTTTCCTCTAAGAAGGTATCTTCCTCTTAATGCCTTAATCTGGAGATTTTCATGGCCTTCAAACCACCAATCTGTAACCTAATAAATCCCCATTGAAGCCAACTCATTTCTGGTATACTGCATTTCTGTAGCTTTAGTAAACCGAAAGTCAATGATCTTTTTCAACGTGATATTATATCATTCCCATACTTAAACTATTTCATGGCTTTCCATTGTACTCTGAAGGAGACCTATGGACTGCAAGGCTCTGGCTCAATCTGTACCCTGTCTAGCTTTTCCACCTCACTTGCATCCACTCTCCATTTTCCAAAATCCCTCCTTTCTGAGAGACAATTCTTTAAGACAATTCTGCACATCTTGGGAACAGAGGCATGGACTGTTTTGCTCTGTATTATGTTTCCAAGGATGTCTCTAAAGCCTGCATTGGCTCAGAGAATACAGTGTCTCCCTAGGAACACAGGACAGCCAGGCTTACAGCCCACTGTAAAAATGCAGTTGCCCTAAACTTGGGGTTCCCCTCCTGCGATGAAATATACTGTGCATACAAACATCACTTGAGATTCTTTTCACGGCCCTATGGGAACCAAAGTTCAAAAATCAATGAAAATTCTGATACCGAGCTGCTGCCTTGTTGAGAGTAACAAACTGTCTTTTGTCTCTAGGAGTCTTGTCTCCTGCCAGCATCCATAAAACTATGGCAGGTTAACTTCATCTCAAACCCTTCAGTTCTCGACAATGTGCAAAGCTGCTCTCGGCTCAGAGACCCCAAACATGCTGTTTCTTCTGCCTGAAATATTCTTCCCTCTGCTTTTTGCTCAACTAATTTATATCTTCCAGGAATCAATTTATGAGCTGACCCAGAGGTGCCTCTGACAACCCATCAACAAACTGTATCCCTATTCTTTTTATTGCTAGAATTAACCAAAATTTGTAATTATAAGTTTGTACTTTACATATTTAATGTTTGTCTCCCCCATTAGAAAGCAGAGGTTTGTTTTGTTGTCCTCTGTATATTCAGAGCCTAGTCCAGTGCCTGACACATAATGAAGATTTGACTGACTGAATCACAGTAAGTACTGCTCCTTTTCTTTAAACAGAATTACAGAAGACTGCATTATTTTAACTGAAGGATAAGAATATACAGACCTGAACCGTCACTTTACTAATTAAACAGGTCTAAGTTCAATAAAAGCTTAGGAATCCTAGGATTTCCTGCATCCAAAAAATTCCCTCAGGGAAGATTCTCAAAGAGGAGGCTCACCAGATTTCTGTTGAGTCCAAGGCATTTTCTTACAGAACATCAGCAGCCACGCTAAACTAATATAATTTAACTGTTTTGGGTTTTTCTGTTTCTTCTGAATTACTGGGGCATAATGAACAGAGGCAGAATGGACAGAATTGTATTTGTTTATGTTCCTTGGGACCAGAAACAATAGAGGATGCTGCTCATATTCTTCTTATTTTAAAATAATTTATCTCATACACAATAAAACTATTCAGAGAATTTTGTAAAAAATGACATTTTTTCTTATCCAAACACCTTTACAAGCACAAATTACAGTGGGGGTCAGGGTGGGGGGGAGAACAGGACAGTATTTTTTTAAAGAAACCTTTTATTTTTTTAGATGCTTTAAAAACTAGTCACATCTCACAAATGTTCTGAATACCGAAACTATCACTGTTAACTACCATAAGAATACTGTATTAGACCACCCATCAAACTACAGACTCATGAACATGAAATCAATGACTACATAAATGAATATAACCTCAGAATTTCATAAATAATCTTCACTTTTAAACAATCAATTATTACCACTTAATGTTATCTTTTACAGTGAGCGCAAGTGAATCCTAATGAATCCATGTGGACGAGGACTCTTTGCTTTTGTGGCCTTGTACATCTAACAGTGGTTCCCATAAAAAAATGCTGAATGACACCTACCATTAAGAATATCTTCAAATCCAATAGTCTCATCATTACCCCTCAAAATATCCAGTGAAAAGTTTGAGCTCGGAAGAAATGGAAGCCGTTGAGCCTTTGAGAAAAGTTTAAAAGGGCAAGATTGGGGAAGGGGAGGGGTGGAACAAGGGAGAAAACAGAGAATATATAATCTAATTTCATGTTCTTCATTCTCTATTTTTAAAATTACAAAACTAAGAAAAATATTAATTCAACAAGTGAAAAATCAAATCAGTTCATATTTTAGATCAAAGTTTTAAAAAATACCTCAAAACTTTACTCAAAATACGTAGATACTGATATTATAGCTTTTGTTAACACTCTATAACCCCATGAGGGCCACACAGACATGGAGGCTCTGCCTCTGTTCAGGCAAACCACAGCACGTACCACTGGACGAACTGCAAATGCCCAGAGCCTAATGCCATACCTCATCCCTAATAAACTGGTGATCAAACCCCTGAAGAAATCCCTACTTGGTAAGATTATTACTTTCTAAACTGATTATGTCAGTTGTATGCTATTTTGTATTGCTCAAAGTACAAATGTAAGGTATGAGTCTTTAAAACAGCAGTGGTTACAAGAAATTCAGATCAGAGTCTCTAATGGAAACTTTTAAACACAAAATGCCATTCTAATCTCCTTTCTTCAAGTACTAAATCTACATTAATGTAAAATCTTTGTGGATGTGTGCATATAGGAAACATCATTATATGCAAAACTACAGAAAGGCATCTAAATGCAGTGGAGAAAGCGTAGGTTGTGGAAGCAGACAGATCTGGATTCAAATTCCAACTTTAGCATTTACCAATTATGTGGCCTATGCAAGTCATCTGACCCATCTCATTTGGAGTTTCCTTGTCGGTGAAAGCTTCCTCTCAGAACTGTAGTGTGGTATGGCAAAAAGCATATATATAGCAGTGACTGGCACAAATCTGGCACTGGACAAACTTTAACATAGCTAAAACAAATGTTTAGTTTTCCTGTTATTAGTGTCAAGAAATTATAATTAGAATCAACAAAGATAATTTTGGATATTGCCAGAAGACTACCAAGAGTAATAGGTGGTAAATGACTAAATGATGCTAGAATTTTAAAATAATCATACGTTTAGTATCTAAGGGAGCAGTTATGCTCAGGTCTCCTCTCTCCCCCCAACCCAAATATGTCTAGACAAAAAAACTGTTTTCAACTACTAATGGCCTATTGAGTTATTTCATATTTTTAGCGTGGAAAGATTTTTCTAGATTGTCAACACTAAAAAAAAAGGGGGGGGCATGCTGGGGAGGGTAGAGGAACAAGAAGAAACAGAAAAAGGAGTCTGTGAGTTAAACCCAGTAACAAGGAGACTGTGAAGTACGGTGGGGTGAGAGGATAGTCCAGAGGAGGTATTAAAGGCAGGGAAAAACAGGCAGTTGTTACATATCTTGACACAGATTCCAAAAGTATAAGAAAGCCAGACCACAAAGATCAGGAAAACAGGATCAGAATTCTGGGCGAAGAAGTTTGGAATAAATGAGATTAAAAGTTTAGGCCCAAAACACGAGAATATGCAGTTGGAATCTGAGTAACAGAATAAAAAGGGAAGCTAACAATTTTGGGCCAAACATTTTTATTTCATTTAATCTTCAGAATAATCATGCAGCACATTAAAAACAACTCAACAGAAAATTTGAGGTCCAGAAATGTCTCTAATACACTGACATTCTTAAGACTCGTAGATGGGAGAACCAAGATTCAATCCAAGTTATTCTGATGAAAAAACATGCTGTTTTGAGAGCTTTATCCTTGGAGAAAAAGTCCTGAAAGCAGCTTCCAGAAGGACATAGCTAACACAATTTGTGGAATTAATAGAACTTATTGAAAAAGGCACAACTTTGGCCAGGTGAGAAAAATAAACCCACCCTAGCAGAAAAAGCAAAGGTAGGAGAATATAATCACTAAGGAAACCACAATTAGTTTAGGAAAATATGGTGGAGAACAAGAAGTCAATTCATGAACAGAGATACATTAAAGAGTTAGATTTCATTTTGAGGACAAAGTGGAGACACTGAAAGATTTTTAAGAGGGAAGTAACATGATCATATTTGTGTTTTACAAAGATTGTTCTGGCTAAAGTACGTACAATGGGTTAGAGGGGCAACAGGGCTATGATCCAGATGAAGCAACGCAGTGGTTAAAACCAGTGTAGTACCAACGGTGATGGAAAAATGAGTGGAGTCACGTGACTGGACTTTGGGAGGAAGGGACTGGGAATGAGACAGTGGATGAGAGGGAAAACCAAGGCTAATGTTCCAGTATCTGTCTTAGGCAGAAACCTGTTCATGGATAAGGAACAATGAGTTATTTTGTACTTGGACATGTGAATTTGAAGTGCCTGCAATTCAAGAAGCCTGTATGTTCAGAGCTCAGTTCAGAGCACAGTTATAACCTGGGAATCATTAGCATATAAATAATAACAAAAGCCACAGAATAGATAGGAAATAACAGGGTCAGAGGACTGGAGAGATAGGATACTAACAAAATTGGCACTTACAGGAACAGACAAATCAAAAGGGAATTCCCCTGAAGTAGTCAATGGGCTAGGATCCAGGGCACAGGAGTAGGGGAGGTTTCTTAAACCTTGGAAGGACAAGAACTTATTCATAAGCACAGGTATAGCCAGCTCTATACAAAGTTGCTTACTAGATACCTCTATTTGGATGTACCCTAGAGGCATTTTAAATTCATTGTAACCCCCTAGAAGGAGAAAAATAACAAAATCGATGCAGGTAAGTTTTTAGACAGTGAATTTATAATCTGAAGGAATTTTCTATCTAATGGCTCCTTTTACCTATGAAGAAGGAATCAAGTTCATATCCTAAAAAAAGGGAAAGCAGAACAGGTTGTAGTAGATAAGAAAGAGAAAGGCTTGAAATAGATGAGTCCTTTCAATAGATATCAGCACACATGTGGATGCATAGGTAACTGAGACCCACAAACTTACCTGCTGCACTGCTTTGAATTCCATCTGTAATTTTAATGGAGCAAATAGACCCTGGATGTTTCTCAGTGTGGAAAAGTTCATTTTATCTTGGTTGAGCTGGAACTACCAAAGATAACAACATAACTTTAAATGTTACACTCAACATTTTCTGCTTTCAAAACAGTTGGCTATCATATATATGTTACGTAATACATATATGTAACACAATACTTAGATGAATGATTTTAATATCCTTAAAATGAAATTCAAACAAAGTATTTTTACAAATGTATTCTGATAAATTGTAAACATTTACGTCTATATTTTATCCACCATGTAGGGATACTTCAGTATAAAACTACCACTTAAAAATGGACATGTATACAACTAAATCATTAAGGAATGTTTGTTTTCACATTACAAAAGTAAATTTATAAGGCATAATCATATTTTCAGTGCTTTTAATTAGAAGTACCGCAAAACTGGTAGAGCAAAGAACATGTCTAATTTCAGATGCATAAAGTTATATATAGTGATGAAAAGTAACAAAATTTCTAAGTATGAAAAGTATATATCTCAAAGCATTTCACTAAAAAATCCAATTAGATCATTATACCATCCTGTTAATCAAACTATGTTTAAACTATAAGGCTTTTTGGTAATTGATTCAAGGGGAAGAAAAAAATCAAACTCTGAAAAGTTTATCCAATTTGTGTTGGGTACTTTTTCTGGAATCATACTTTTATCAAGCACAGATAATAAGATCAAAGAAACTTCTATTATTAGACAATGAATTTATAATCTGAAGGAATTTTCTATCTAATGGCTCCTTTAATAACTTCAGGCAAACTGAAAGATAAGTGACTCACAGATTCTAAAACACACAGTTTCACAAAATGCCTCTGAAGGTTAAGGGATATGGTAAGCAAACAGTGCATAGAGTAAAGGTTAATTATGATGTGACATAATCGCTTGTGATTATTTTTATTACTCTATACTCTCAAGGTAAGCTTTTTTCCTAACAGTCATCGAGATCACTCTGATCAATAACCTACTGAAAACTGTATGGTCTTACTAATATGGACTAACTATCATGAGCAAACTTTGAGAGTTAAATTCAAGAGTACAGGTTATCAGGAGATAGAAAGAGGGCAGATATTGGGCAACTGATGCTCAAGGAACAGAGAACGTTTAATAAGGTTGGTTGTAAAGGTTCAATAACAGACAGAACAATACTGTGCAATGGTAGCACAATACTGTATATATAATTAACAAAGCTGCGAGTGAGTATAGTTAAAGACAAAGGCTAGAGTCGTGTATGTCACCAGAAAGAAAGTTAAAGGATAAAAACTGAGACTGTATAACTTAGTGAAACCTAGCGTGGATGATGACAATGGTTAACTGTATAAATATAACAAAGTTCTTACATGAACTACAACAAGCACACGTCACTATTACAAGAAATTAATAGGGTGATATATGGAAAAAATACAATTAATGCAACAAAAGTTTACAGTTAATAGTAATACTGTAATATTCTTTTAATAATTTTAGCAAAGGCACTACACTGAAGCTAAATGTCAATAATGGGGGCTCTAAAGGGTATGGGACATTTTTTAAAGAAATGAAACTATTCTTATATTGGCTGTGGTGGTGAATGCATAACTATGTGATTATACCAACAACCATTGATTGTATACTTAGGATAGACTGTATGGTGTGTAAATAAAACAGTTTAAATTTTAAATTAAAAAAATAAACAATGACAACAACAAAAAAACTTATTAAGAGATTAGCACACACATGGGACATGACCTGGGGGTCATATATATGAAATTTGAAGGTAAGCTATCCACTAACATGGTTTTTAATTACTTTAGCTTGACATAGCAAAATTCTGACACATGGTGCTTAGGGAAAATCTGCAACATTTTATTATAAAAAATAAACTTATGATCTGAAGTTCTAATTAAAGAGTTCCCCTTAAACACCGAGTTATCATAATAACAAATAAATACAATTTTATGTGAAAAATCAATTTATATAAACTTTTTTCTTTTTTTATTAATTTTTAAAGTTTTTAAAAAATACCAAAAAAACACCAAACGCAAACATTCTTAACTTCTGATCATTCCATTCTACATATATAATCAGTAATTCACAATATCATCACATTAGTTGCATATTCATTATCATGATCATTTCTTGGAACATTTGCATCAATTCATAAAAAGAAATAAAAATAAAACAGAAAAAAATTCATACATACCATACCCTTTACCCCTCCCTTTCACTGATCATTAGCATTTCAATCTAAATTTATTTTAACATTTCTTCCCCCTATTATTATTTTTATTCCATATGTTTTACTCGTCTGTTGATAAGGTAGATAAAAGGAGCTTCAGACACAAGGTTTTCAAAATCACACAGTCACACTGTGAAAGCTATATCATTATACAATCATCTTCAAGAAATACAGCTACTGGACCACAGCTCTACATTTTCAGGCAGTTCCCTCCAGCCTCTCCATTACATCTTGACCAACGAGACAATATCTACTTAATGCATAAGAATAACCTCCAGGACAACCTCTTGACTTTGCTTGGAATCTCTCAGCCATTGACACTTCATTTTGTCTCATTTCACTCGTTCCCCTTTTTGGTCGAGAAGGTTTTCTCAATTCCTTGATGCTGAGTCTCAGCTCATTCTAGGATTTCTGTCCCACATTGCCAGGAAGGTCCACACCCCTGGGAGTCATGTCCCACGTAGACAGGTGGTGAGTTTGTTTGTTGTGTTGGCTGGAGAGAGGCGCCACATCTGAGCAACAAAAGAGGTTCTCTTGGGGGTGACTCTTAGGCCTAATCTTAAGTAGGCTTGACCTATCCTTTGTGGGGTTAAATTTCATATGAACAAACCCCAAGACTGGGGGCTCAGCCTATAGCTTTGGGTGTCTGCACTGCTTGTGAGAATATCAAGAATTCAACTCGGGGAAGTTGAATTTTCCCCCTTTCTCACTATTTCCCTAAAGAGACTTCGCAAATACTTTTTTATTCACTGTTCAAATCACTCTGGACAAACCAACAAAATCTCGTGTCCTACTCAAGGTTCCATGTACTTATGGTGTTCAATTAAGCTGTCTACATAAGTTATATTAGGAAATGCACTAGTCAAAATATAAATTTTGTACCAAATAAACATTTTTTGCTTTAGTCTCACATATAAGTTAAAATTTTAAAATATTATTAATTACCATCTATTTATATAAATGAGGCACACACCATTTTGTAATTATCCATCAATGTATACTTAAAGATCAGCAACCATGTACAAAATTAGGCCCCGTGGCAATAAACAACAAACAAAACAAACAGTCTACACTAGAGGAGGGTATGATTTAGTTGGGAAGGCATTATGTGTAGATCAGTTTCTTAATCCTCAGCACTGTCGAGATCCTGGGCCAGATAACTCCTTGTCATGGGAGGTCATCCCGTATACCACAGGATGTTTGGCAGCATCCCTGGCCTCTGCCCAACAGAAGCCTGTAGCAGCCTCTCTCCCCAAGCTGTGACAACCAAAAATGGCTCCAGGGACTGACAAGAGCCCCCTGGGGAAGGGGGCGTGGGGTACAGAATCATCTCCAATTAAGAACCACTGACTCAAGATGAAGATGGTCATCTTCCATCACACCACTGAAGGCCTCAGAGAGCTAGTACAGGCTGGCCATGTCCCAAAGGCTTTACAGGCGTCATTTCATTCAGTCTTTGCAAGAGTTCCGTGAGGATGGGCTCTACTAACTCCACTTTACTGATAAGCAAACTAAGACTGAAAGAGAGACTAAGCAACTAGCTAAAGTTTACTTAGATAGTAAGTGTAGTGCCAAGAATTTAAATCTATGCCGTTCAACTACACAAGCCACACTAAAAGACTAATAATAGATAATAAGTGTTGCAGAATTTCAGGAAAGAAGACATTATCATTAGCTGATTAAGTGATTAAGAATGCACAGAGGCGGTAGACATAAGTTGAGTCTCAAAAGATCAATGAAATTTTTAGACTCTGCACCATCCTGGCCAGTTTCACTTAGATTTGCCCAAGTTTCTCTTAACATGTATTGCTCCAAACTGAACCAATATTCCAAGTCTAGTGGCCAGATTGATGCATAGAAAAGACACTAATCTCCTTTGAGTCCCAGCTTATCATGAATAAAGCCAAAGACTACATTAGTAGCCAAGGTAACCTGATTTATATTGAGCACACAGTCAATTAAAATCCTCATGTTTTAGGTAGCAATCCAAGTTAACTACATCTGAATGTGCCTAATTCATTTTCTGAGCCTAAATGCAAAACCGCATTTACTTTTATACATGATTTTCTTGAATTTTTGTCCTAATGTTTTGGTCAATTGTATCATCTGCAATGTAGTTCACTTACTTATCAAGATGAGCTGTTCGAACCAGCTATATTTTCTTTCAAAAACCTGATTTACAGTCTTTCTATTGCTTCTCCTTTAAGAATTGGAAAAACACTTAATAAATCTAGAAGCCCAAAATACTCTACCAAAATATTCCCTATGAACAGGCAATAACTTAATCAACACTCTCTAGGTACAAACATATCCAAAACAATTTATTCAACACTAAGTACTCTCACTCAGCCCATAATCTACTATCATAACCTCAAGCTTAGCTTTTGTCAAATAATTTGATGCCTTGCTTTACCTATCTAGTAATATGGTAAGAGTGAATTAAGTAATTTGCTATGTGCTTGTCCAGTTGCTGGGTCATCACCATGTGGCTTTACAGTCAGATACTTAACAGTCTGCTCAAAAAGTGTGAAGAATCAACACTACCACAGCCAGTGTACTTTTTACTTAGCTATCTTTCAGAAAAGTGGAATATATACTCATGTCCAGCTTACAGGTAATTTTCACTTGCCCTAGCATTTCTCAAAAATGACCAACCATGGTTTTATAATTATACTTACAGTTTCTAAGCCTATACTCTAGGATGTCAACTTCTGAGCCTGAAACCTGAATGCACTTAAAGCAACTAAGAACTCCTATATTTTCTCTTCTAAATTGAACTTCAATTTCCTAATTACATTATCTGTTCTATTCCTATAGAAAGATCACCCCTTGCTAAAGAGGAAGGGAACAAAAAAGTGGAATAGGTCAGCTTTCTGTTAACTGGACAGCACTACATCATCTTCCTCATGTAGGGAGATAACTCCTTCCTCTTCTTGCACTAAATGTATATTTGAAAACGCTTTATTGTTGCCTTCAGAACATCTGCACATGCTATACCCTCGTTTGGGAATGACCCTTCTCTTCCCTACCTATTCACCTGTAAACACTACTCTAAAACTGTTCATATATTCCCTGCTCTACAAAACTTTCCAAATACTCTAACTGCAGATGGCTCCCCCATCCTTGGTCTTCTAGTAGCATTTTATGAAGCTTACACACTGCTTGTCTTCTTCGTTAAATTTTAAGCTCCTTATGGAAGGGGCCTGTATCATATTCACCTATGTACCCACTGTGCCCAGCAAGTGGATATTTCCCTCAGTAACTTAGAGATGCAAGGCCTGAAAAAGAGGCCCAAGGTAGACGTGTGGACTTGAAGGTCAACAGCAAAACTGGCAGGGAGAAAATATATGATAAAAGAAAACGGGATCATAAAATGAAAAAATATTGAGGAATGGATAGATAAAGAACGATCATCTTAAGAAATGCCCATAAAAAAGAAGACAGAGAAGCATGTGTGGAAAGGGAGCTTTGGTGAAGTATGACAATTTGAAAGCATATCCTACAAAGATATTGGAGGTAAGGCCTCATATTCTTCATGGTCGAATCCTCACTACCAGCGTTGTTTTAATAAAATAAAACCACAAAGTTTTACTAAAAGTATTTTGTATTAGGATATAAAAATAAAGTTACAGGAACTTAAACTTACATTCTTTTCTGATAATTCAAGAGGATGACTAGGCAAAAGTTCATTTTTCACACAAGGAAATCTGAAAATAAACGTTTAAAATGGAGAGACTTAATAAACAAAGATCAAAATTTCATCGATCAAGACTGTGACTATATGCATTAGCAAGAGGAAAGTTTTGGGGATTGATGGAACTGTTCTATATCCTTGTTGTGGAGGTGGTTACAGGAACCTTCACATGTATTAATTATCCTAAGAGGGTTCCTAACCACAACTCTGTTAAGATGTTTCTTGCACTACAGATCTAAGACTCTTCCCCAACAGCCCCGCCCCAGAGCCAAGGTATATTACTTAATATCTCCCAAATTAAATATACACTTTTGGCATATCAAAATATTTAAAGAATATTGTAAAAAATAATTCACAAAAACATTTTACTACCAACAAAGTAAATGTCAAAACTCCCATTTACCCTTTCCGAAGAAGATCTTGACTTTCAAAAGGGCCACTTGCTGAAAGTTCAGTAACTGGAATACTGTCCTTTAGCTGAGATCCAAGTCCTCTGGCATTCTACAACGCAAAGAAACACCATTAAACCATTCACTAATTAAAAACAAAAACAAACCGCGCATATAATACTTATGTAAAAAAAACTGAACACTGGAGAGAGAGAAAAGACAGGGCCTCTGCTCTGAAACAGTCTGGAAAATGATACGCCTTAAGTATTACAGTAGAGGGATACAATATTATACCAAGTTTTGGGGTGGGGATGGAGTTGGGAAAAGGTCCTGGGATAATCTCTGAAGCAGGAAAAAAGAAAGAACATATACAAAGGTATGAAAACAAATGAACAACCTACAAGTAGTCTGAGATGACTGACTAAAAACATGTATGAAAGAAGCAGAAGTAAAGGCTAGAAAGTGAAAAGCTCACATGCAAAGAAATTGGGTTTTATTCTGAAATTGAAAGAGCACCTCTGAAGGGTTATGGCATGAACAAATTTGCTTTCTTCAGAAAGATTTCTTCCCTAGGTTGTCTATGGAGAATGATTAGCACAGAATGAAGAAAGTTGAGGAAAACCACGCCTTAGGGACAAGGAAGGAGAACAGTGAAATGGCTTAACAACGGACAATAGCTAAAAGAAAGTGGTGACAGAAGCTAACAAAAAAAGAATTTCAGAAAATTTGGTTTCTAGAAGAGGAGGGTACCACCTATAAAAATATATATAGATATCTAATCAGGATAAAAGTATAAAACAAACAAAAAAGCAAAAGACTCACAGTGCATTTGGTACTGATGTCTTGTCACCCTGTGCATTCATAGTGTGAAACTTTCATTAAAAAGTATTTATTATGCCTCTACCATTATGTGTTAGGTATTCTGCTAGGTGCAGAAAATACAAGTCTATCTCCTAGGGTTTAGCCTAACGGAGATACATTAAAGAAGCAAATAAAATGTGATTGTTACAACAAGAAAAGTACAAATGTTGACCTTAAATTACTTGTTGTTCAAGTGCAATACACCTGGCAATTCTGAAGATAATGTAAAACAGCTGCAGGTAATTGGTTTAGTCTTACACTATTTTAAAGAACTCAGCTTGCTTAAACGGGTTTTCTCCACTAACTAGCATATTTATTTGGTCAGGCACTTCATTCTGTCTCAGGTTTCCTCAATCTACCACTCTAGTCTCACACTCGGGTAACTCCAACAGCATGCTTCTGGGTCTTGCCGCCTCTAGCTTCTTCCGTCTTTCAATGCATCAAGGCTTTCCTAAAACACAACCTCCCCTATACCAAACCAGTACTTTGCTCAATGTCTGGTCTGAAGAATTAAGCCTTTAAGAACAGTCCTCCGCCTGCAACTCAAGGACCTTCACAGATTTCAACTTTCAAAGAAGTCATGGTGGATCAGGGGGAAAAAAAATCTAGCCTGCAGTCTAATGTGGGCTATACTCACCTACTATGTGACTGCAAGCAATTCAAATGATCTCAATGGACCTGTTTACTGACTTATCAGTACCACGTAGGTGAACATCTTCAGGACTAGAACTGTTTGTACCTTTCCCAAAGCATCTGTTACTTCCCTATATAAACATTCTCTTCCTGCTACACCACTTGATTGTAAAATAACAGAGGATCTGGTCTCTGGGTTCTAACCTTATCATTATTCCAATTTTCCCTCCGTAAAATATCAGTACTGCTGTTTCTAATAAAGTAGCAGAGAAGAACAAATGTATGAAAATCTATGTACCATCAATCATAATTTGAGACTAATTTACTAACAGAAGCTTTCTAGATTTGGATGGCCCAACAGTACTGACATTAGTCAGTGGTAGTGGTAATTCAAGAGTCTTTTCCAAAGGTCACAACTGTTAAGTCTCTCAGTTTCTCCTTTTTGTTTTCCGTTTAAAGAGAGCGATGCACTAACGACACTGACAAAGGGAGGGAAGCAACTGTTTGATTTTTCTCCTCAGCAGGAAGAACCATGGATGGCATCCTATAAGCCCTCACAAATGTGGAGCTGAAGTTACATAAATGCGGCCTATAGCTGTGCAGTTAGTTATCAAGACAGTTCCGAAACGCTCATCACACCAGAGCCCTCTGCCTCCACTTCCGCTGCAGGGCAGGGGCCCAAGGCTGGTTTGGCAGTCTGAGGTCTCAGGGCTCCCACAGGTTATCCCCTCAGGGAAAGGGTGGTCGGCGACATCACCCCACAGTAAGCTGTTGCACTTTCGGCCTCGCCCTTCCCAGCTCCGCGCCGCCTAAGGGGAAGAGGCCGGCTTCTGCTGGAGGAACTGAAGCGCGGCGGGCGCGACCGGGAGAAGGCGCGAGGGAAGGGCATAGAGCCGAACCCCGCCGCTCCCGGGACCAGCTCGTGGGCCACCCGGGCCTCCCCCGACGCCGTGACTCGGCAGATTATGGCGCCCGAGGCCTGCCCCATCCCCCCGCCACCGCGCGGGACGGGCTGGGAAGCGGCCGCGGGATCCTGCGGGGCCTCGCCCTCACGCCGCCGGGAGCCAGGGCAACAGCGAGCCCACTCACCATCTTTAGCCCGCTGTCCACACCGCCTCTCGGCCCCGTTACCGTCAGCCGGCCCGTCGCTCACTTCCGTTTCCGTGGCCCGCCCCCTCACATCCGCCGGAAGTGCGTCCTTCCGGGCGAGGTAGGAAGCGGGGCGCGGGCTCCGGGAGGGAACGGCACGCGGCCGGAGCTCCCACGCCTGCGGTCCCCAGGGACCAGCGCCGAGGGCGCCGAGAGGTTGTGGGCTGAGGGCGGGGCGGGCTGGGGTGGGGTGGGCTGGGACGGGACGTGCCGAAGCGGGGTGGCCGGGGGGGAAACGCGGCCCTGAGCTCTGTTGGTGATAAACATGTACCGAAGCTACAGCGTTTACAGATGCGCTCTGCTTCTGCAGACCCGTAAAGGCAGGGTCCGGCCAAGGGAGACGCAGCAGTTCCCATTTTACCCAAGGATAGTCGAGTCTTGGGTGCGTTGAGTGACTTGCTTAACATCGGTCAGCTGTTAAAGCAAAAGTGGGACCCAAGTCTTTTGACAGGTTTTATTTTTAATCATTGTATACCGAAAACCCTCTAGTGTCAGGATCCTGTGCTGAAGCTAGGAGTACAGAAATGAACCAGACTGAAGTGGACTCTGGGCCAGAGGTGCAGACGAGCTCTAGGGGGAGAAGTGACAATTCAAGTATTTAAATGTGATAATTACTGACATATGTTGCACTCTTAGTACAGACCTAGCACAGTTGTAATTGCTTTCCCTGAATTATCTGCTATAATCTTTTCGACATCCTTATGAGTTGAGTACTGCCGTTATCCTCATTTTTCAGGTGAGGAAACTAACCCATAAAGAGGTTAAATATATATGTCCAGGAACCCAGCCCAAGTCTCTGTTCCACGGTGTGAGTCACTACTGTATTGTCTCCAAAATGTGGTGTGATAACTCCTTCTTGTACCCTGCCAGCATGTAATGGAGATGACTTTAAAGAATCCTTATTCTTAAGGATGAGAGCAAGCTAGTTTGAGGTAGAAAGGTATATGAAAAAATATTGCTGGAAGATCGACTTGTGCAAAAACTCTGAGATGGAAAAGAAGACCTGTGTGGCTAAAGTTCAGGTAGAGAGTGAGCTGAGATGAGGCCCAGTAGAATGAGGCTTTATCTTCAAAAAAGCCATTGGACGAGTTTAAGGAGGGGGATGAATAGCGGTGATAAGATCATATTTATTATGTATAGGCACTGCCATGGTCATACAACCTTGAAGGTATAGAGTAGTCCACATTTACCTTCCTTATGGGTCTTCTGTCTCTTCAGGATATCCTTGTTTACCTTGAGATTTGCTCTTGAGTGTTTCATTTTAACCTTTTTCCTATCAATCTAGTCCACCTAAGGAGGAGTTTTTAAATTGCAACTTAAAAAAATCATTTAATACTTGATTTCTCACAATTCAGTAAGTATTTGTGCACACTTGTTTGGTGCTAGATTTTTGGAGATATAGAAGAGAAAAAGGCATTTCCCTAAATTTCAGGTGCTTAAATTTTCCAGGGGGAATAGATAATGTAAATATATTTAAAATGATATGTGGTAAATTCTGCCATACACAAGGGAGCTTGCTCAGAAAGTGGTTGGGGGAGGGGGAATTGGTTGGAAACAGGAGAAAATGGCAAGAAGAGGAAACATGGAAATGCAGGTTACTTGTGAAAGGGCACATTGTAACCCAAGCAATGGAGTACATTTCCCTGTGGTTGGAGTTCTGGGTGAGTAGAAGGGAGAAAGATGAGGTTGGAGGGATTGGTTGGGTCAAAATGAAGGGCCTTGTATGGAATGCTGAGGATTTAGATTTTTCTCTTGTGGGCAACAGGATATAATGGAAGTCTATTCACAAGTACTTTATATATATATATATATAAATTTGTATATATATTTATTTACACATATTTTAAAATATGTATTTTAAAAATTATCCTGGAAGCAGCATAAGGGAGAGACTAGGATTGGGAGAGACTAGGAACCAGATCATTTTATAAGCTGTGGATAATAGACTGATCAAGAAATAATGGAAGTAAATTAAGGTAGAGTAGGATATTGGAAAAGCTTTGAGTTGAGGTGAAAAACAGGAATGAACCTGAGAAATACTAGAATTCAAAGGGTCTTCCAAGGAGACCAAAAGAGGTGGGGAGAGGTGAAAGGAAAAGCCAAATCAAAGTGATATCTTAGAATCCAAAGAGGGAAAACGTTTTGAGAAGTTAGAAAGCAGTTCAAAAGTAGTCAAAAGGAGGTCATGAATAAATGAGGAAGAAAAGACACTGTAAAATTTGAACGACAACCACAAAAAGAGCTTGTAAGTCCTGAAAATAGGCCTTTGATGACCAATATGAAGGCAGTTGACCAGAGCAGCAGGGACAAACAGTTGCTTTGAGCAGTGCATGTCCTACATTCCCATCCTATTTAAAGAGGTCAGTTTTAGCATTAACTAATACACGGCAGTTCTGAGTATACTAAATAGCTAGGGGAATTGGATTTGATATTAGAATGGTTTAGTATCCATGTTTAAGCTTTAACTGTTGTATAGTTTGGGGGATTGAATAATAACAATAGCTGATGTCTGTTCTGTGTCTGGCCCTGTGCTTAGTTATTTACATACCACATTTCACTTAGGCCCCAATTGCCCCATGAGCTAGAACCCATCAGGGTTCTCCAGAAGACAGAATCTGCAGGACAGACAGACAGATAGATACATTAAGAGATTTATTTTAAAGAAGTGGTTCATGCCATCCTGGGGGCTGGCAAGTCTGAAATCTGTAGGGCGGGCCGGCAGCCTGGAAGCTTTGGGCAAAAGTCAACGCTGCAATTATGGGATGGAATTTCTCCTTCAGAGAAACCTCATTTTGCTTTTAAGGCGTTGCACCTGACTGGATGAGGCCCACACATGTTGTAGAGAATAATCTTAAAGTTAACTGATTGTAGATGCTAAGCACGTCTACGACATTCCTCACAAAAACACCCTGAGCAGTGTTTGAATAACGGAACTTTACCAAGCCAAGTTGACACACAAAACTAACCATCACAGAGAAGCATTACCGTTATTCCCATTTTATAGAAGAAACAAGCTTTGTGTGCATTGCTTGAGAGCAAGTACCCTTTTTTGTTTTACTTTACTACTCTGACTTTACTCTTAAGCCAGTCTGATGACCCCTATAGGCAAACCAAGGAAACCTCAGCTTCCTTCACACCTGGCAAGAACCCTCCTCCCTTCTAACTCTTCCCTTGTTGTTTCTTTCTGCTCTCTCCTGTTGCGTCCTACTCGTGCACCTCAGTCTTGTCCCTGAGTTTTGTTTCTTCACTCAGCCCTTTGATGCTCTCTAAAGACTTGGAATTACACTTAACTTTTGGCTCTTGGCCACTTGCACCCAAGACCGCAGCCCTTTGCTTGAGCTCAGGCCCCGGGCGTGCAAGACCTCCAGCTGGCGCGGTTAACCCCTCCAAGGCTGGCTTGGACGACACAGTGCCCTGTACCCTGCAGGCGGCGCACACAGATGTTGAAGTCTAATATAGGGAGTATATCTCTTTTTAGAACCTGGGACAAGGTAAAAGAGGCTTGGAGAAGAGAGGTGGGAAACTGTCTTACAGCCGAGGAAAGTATAATATTAAGATGAAGGAATGACGGATGATGGCAAGTATTTAATTTGAAATTAAGAGAAAATCTATGGCCTTAGGCAAGGGGGATGTCATGTGTTTGATATTCTGGTGAGCAATTTAAGTAAAATGGTGAGAGCAGAAATCAGATTGCTAGGAAGTGAAGAATTTGTGAATGATAATACAATGGAGGCAGCTGAGTTCTTTTGCAAAAGCTGTTGGTCAATCCAAGCATAATTGTTAAAACACATGTATTAAATTGATGTAAAGAGAATAAAAGCTTTATGAATTAACTTTTCAACTACTTTCTCTACAACTTTTCATGTAAATTAGTCTTTTGTTCTGAAACGTCTCTAAAAGAATTTGTACATTTTTGGAAATTCATTCCTTTTTCCCTTTTGGCAGTTGGACACTTAGCACGTTTAAATAAGAAGTTTATCATGATGACAAAAATCCTACTCGTGTAACTGTTGTTCCCAACCATGTCCTATTCTTTCCCACCCTCCTTCCTTCCCCTAAATAAATTTCTGTTGGGGGTGGGAGGGGGAGGCGAGCGAGAACAGTCAATTGGATAAAAGTAATGTGTTCCATTTAAATTTTTGGCGTATGGCATTTTTTAACTTCAGAAACTATACGCCACAATGTTTGTGGCCCATAATGATGTTGGGAAGCATCCGCTGTAAGTTT
>PVIY010043647.1:0-10235 GCA_004026745.1 Myrmecophaga tridactyla
AAGAAGAGAAAAAAGAAGAGAGTTCAAATATCTTAAGTTAATGCACATCATGATACAAATCTGGTTAAGTCAAGTACTCAGTAGTTGGCTGGACTGTGTCCTTTTAATTTATATGAATATTTTCTGAATCTCCCAATAACAAGGTGAGAAATCATAGTGAGATTTTCTGCTCCATTTCTGTTGTCATAATAGAACTCCATAAGGGACTGAATCTTGTCACCACCAAAGGCATGCTTGGGTCCCAACTCCTGGTCTTATGGTTTTGAACCCACTTGCAAATAGGGTCTTAGAAGATTTTATCAGTTAAGGTGTGCCCAGACTGAATGAGGGTGGGCCTTAATCCAATATGACCCAGGTCTTAAAAAGAAAATGATGTTGGGCACATAGAGAGAAGGCACAGGGTAAAGCCAGAAGCTGGAAGTCAACAGAGCTTGGAAGAGAAAGGAGAAGATGCTGCCATTTGCATTGTCATCATGACAGAAAAGCCAGGAACCCCAAAGACTGTTGATGGTCAGACAGCAAATAGATAGTGACCCAGAGAGAAAGTAAGCCTTCTAGCCTCTGAAAATATAAGCCAATAAATTCCTATTGTTAACACTAACCCATTGTATGGTATTTGTTCTGGTATCTGGGAAACTAATGCAACACATTAGCATGGGGCTGATTTTGCAGTTTTAATAAATATAAATGTAATACTTAACATAATTAGATGAAAATGTGAACATTTTGTGTTTTTACAGAAAAACAAATAGATATTTCGTTCTTTTTTATTTGCTTGTTGTAACCTAAACTTGGTTTTATTTTGACTTTAAGATTTCACAGTGACCTGTGATCCTATTTAACCAAATGTTCAACTATCCCAACAACTTTTGTCATTTTGCCTCCTCAAATCATGATAAATGATATCATTTTTTTTCCCCAACTATCTTTCACCTTATAAAAAGAGAGGTACTGGAAATAGGCTTACATAATATTATAAGTTGCAAAGGAAAGGAGTTTTATCAAAATAAAAGAGATTTTCTCACCTTCTGTTAGTTGGATTTATGTATAAAAGAATATACATATAACTTTTATATGTATAAAAGAATATGCATATAACTATGAAAGATTTATCAATGTCCTCACTGTTCATGAGACATCCTGGTACTGATCTGCCTAATATTAGACAACTGTATAAGTATCAATCATAATTTCAGCTATTCTTACAAAAGTATTACATTTGTCAACATACGTTATTTTATAATAAATTCTTATCAGATCTTTCACTTTATAAAACAAAGCTAACCATGCCATTCTTTGTCGTTTATGTTTCAAGTCTTTTGTAATCCACAGACAATTAAAAAAATATATTTGTTCTGATGTTTTCCTGAAAACATGGGCCATCAGCTACAGACTGATGGGCTTCATCTTCAACAAAAAATCACCGTTTCAGAGATCTGTAGAAAAGCTTGTGCCAGGTACTCTGAGGCACTGTATTCTGATGATATTGTTTAAAAAATTTTGAGACTATACCATGACAATGATTCAAGATTTCCAGAAATCTAGTAGGAAGCTGATGAGTTCATAAAATTGCTAAAACCAAGATTGAACAAATATGAATTAATTATTTAGGACTGAATGAACTGATGAAAGATGATCATAGATTTTATTTAGAAGATGGCTGACATTATATTGTTTTTTTTTAAGATACAAGAAATGCTTTTTGCTTTTTCCTTAAACACATCTTTAATTCAGAAACCTTTTTATCTTTTTCTCCTTGCTTGTTCCCCTAGAATTCGGAGATTCATTACAAATATTCTTGTTTTTATGGAAATGTAATTATTTTGAATAAGTTCAATAAGAAAATGTCCTCCCAGCTAACAAGACATAATTGGAGACACCGGTTATATAACCAAAGAGCGATCAATAAACAATTACCATTTATTGTAAACCACAGTATCTAGGAGCAGGTCATCTTAAAGATAAGAGAAACAGTATTCATATTCATTAGTTTGTCATGAAAAGTCACTGCTCTGATTAGGTTCCCTGCTGCATCACAGGCTTCAGGAATTTTGAAAAGCAGACCTGGATTTCAATCCTGGATCTCCCATTTATTAGGTGTGTTCTTGTTGAACAACTTATTGAAGGCTAGACTGTAGTTATTTTGTTTTGATTTATAGAGAAGGAAACTGAAGACGATTGTTGTGAAAACTGCATGTGACCGTATAGGAAGAACCCAGTGGAGAGCTTAGCTCTATAGTTGGAACCCAGTGAAGTTTTACTATTATTGCCATGGCTGCTGCTACTGATGGACATTAAGGGACTGCGAGGAAAACAAAGATCACTGAGATACTAGTCCTTGGATTCAGGTTGACCATGTCCAATCTCAGTCTAGGAATAAATGTAATGTCTCCTCCCTAACATTCTTAACCTACTGTAAGAATAAGATGTTAAGAATGTTTTCATTAGCAGGCAGGGACAGCTTCATTAAGTTCCATGAGAGAAGGTATCCTATGAGTTAACCAGCTTATTTTCTGTGATGCCTAATACAGTGCCACTTGCAAAGCAACATGTATATGAAAGATTTAAGGGATAGATTCAAAACTCAATCATCAGAGAAGAGCCATAAGATGGAAGAAGACAGGAATGGCACACTGGTTTCCATCTGGGCGTCATCAACAATGAATTGGCGGTATCCAGTTAGAATGCTCTTTCGTGAAGGTTTCTGTGGCCAAATCTAAGTTCGGTGGGGAAGAATGCTTCCCATAGAAAAAGAAAGCAAACGAGAATCCTTGATGTTTGTTTTGGATGCTTATAGATAATACAGAAATGTTGCTTGGCAATCGCAGGACCAAAGAAAACACTACCCTTCATCTGAATCTTCATTATTAAGAGACAAGACAGCTACTGGACTCTCACTGGAAGTCTGAGGGGGTCTCTAGGATTAATCAAAGAAGGGCAACTCTGCACTAACACACCTGCCTGACAACCATGCCTGGAATATATTCTAAAGGAATGTGGATTCAAAGCAACAACCAGCATGAATCTAAATCAATGAGAAACTTCTTGAAGAAAATTTTATTTCATCTGTAAAATGGCAACAATTTCACTTCAAAGTACTATTTTATGGATTACCAACTCTTTGCATGGTGCTGGGAAAAACAAAAATAAAACAGCAAAAAAACTCATTCCACATATGGTTAAAAGTATCATTCTGATTGAGCCTTGGGACTTTATGGGAGACAGCTGTAGAGATTTTGTTTTGTTTGCTTGTTTCCTGCACTCTTAAAAGAATGAACCTTTAATTGTAATCGTGAGATAAGAAACTAGGGTTGGGGATTTGAGAGCAATTTAAGCTTTTCACTGAAAAGTCTCCTACTGGGCAAGACTCAAGCCACAAACCCATCTGTGGGCTCACAGGCTCAAGAAATTTCAACTTTAGGATAAATTGGAGCACTCCTGGAAAAGACATCACATACTCTGGCTTTGAAACGATGACGTAAGGGAGGTTTATTAGAAATACATTGTTTCTAAATGTTTTCAAACAGCGAAGAGTCTCCCTCCAAGTTTAGTTCCTTTTTTTTTTTTTGCTGTGTGTGCCACAGTAAACCATTTTCAGCCCACATTTTTCTTACAAAGAAAAGTTTATTTCTCTGAACTTTCTCTGAAGGAGGTTTTGTAGAGCAATTTGCCTTTCCCTGTGGATATCTGAGAGGTCACACTGAGAATAAAATTAGCGAGTGTACAATAAAAGCTAAAAAAAAAAAAAAAAAAAAAAAAAAAAAAAAAAAAAAAAAAAAAAAAAAAAAAAGAAAAGTTAAGAAAGAGAAACCTAAGCATTTCCATGCTAAATGAGAAAGAAGCTTGAGAAAGGTGAGTCTAAAAATCATGTTCTCAGCCCAGAGAGATAATAAATCTACCCTTCAAGGAAATAGGGGGGTGCCAGTTTAAACTTTAGAGCAAGAGCTGACTTATATGGCAAGGTCACATTGTCTAGGAGATCAATTTGTGGCATAACTGAAGCCCTGGTGACAAAGAAAAGAGAACTAAAAAAATAAATGTGTGTGTGTGTGTGAGTGTGTATGTGCATTGGGCAGGATCTGCAGAAGATGTGAAATAGTAGTTACTCTGCAGACGTTGAGAAATAGTAGGTAATTCTACCTTGAATCAAAGCATACACCATGAGAAGTTGGCATAACATGCTGATTGCTCATTTTCTAGCTGTCTGAATGTTCCCCAGTTCATTCAGGGATTGCCAAAAAGAAAACTCCTCTCAAGAATTAAGATTCTACAATTTTCAGGACCAAACATGAGACTTGACCCATCAAAAAGGTCATCCTATCAGTAATGAGTCACGATAAAAACGTCTTAAAATGGATATAACTGAATAGGAAATGGGGAATAATGCAGGGAATGTAGCATAAAAAACTATTGTTTCTTTTTTAAATTTTTGCATTTCAGATGTGTGTGTGTGAATTATCAAACTTCCCCTGTAGGGAAATCACCTGTGAATGTAGGACACCAGGAGGAGAGCAAGAGAAGAGGAAAGGGATATGGAAAAGCATAGGCCTTCTCCAGCCCTCAAATGACATCTGCAGAGTCAAGTGCAGCCTGAACTGGGTGCTATTAACAGGGGGTAGATGTGGAAGTGGGACAGAGTTTATAATCAGTGTGAGACTAGCCTGTTAGAACTGCATTTTGGAACAAGCTCCTTAAACAAACATACACATCTAGATGAGACTTAAAATAACCAAAAATGCTTGAAATGTTATGGATTCAAACTGTTTGCTCTCAGGAAGCAAAGTGGCAGCAGTGATTAAAAAATATAAAACCACATATCTAGCCTCCATTGGACTGGGTGTGAATAAACTTTCCTCCCCACATACACACACCTACTCATTACACATTTCCTTAAGTTGTGCAAAAGGTTACTTTCAATTTTGTATGTCAATAAAAGTTTTGTCATTGTCAGCCTTTAAAATGTGGCATGGTGGTTGCCTATTTACTTTGCCAATTTAAATTCCTTTGGGAGAAAAAAAAGACGTCCATCAACCAGATTAAGATGGCTATAAACACTATCAAAAAAGTTATTGAGTTTATGTATATGACTCAGTTACAATCCTTACCAGTTCTGGCAATTTATTAAGTTATTTACCTTTCCTAAGCCTCAAATTGCCCAATACAAGAAACAGAGTTAAACAAAACTGCATCTCAGAGTGTGTGTTCTAAGGACATCTAGTGATGATACAGGCATAAAATATGTAGCACTGAGATTGGAACATGTTAACTACTGAATAATCAGCAGCCGTTATTACAATTTCTAGGAAATAGTAATGCTTATACCAATTCAGAACTCGAAATCAGTATATTCACTTCATTCAACACACATTTCTGGGAGCCTGGCAAGGGCAGTAATTATGAAGAGGAATAAAATTATCTCCTTCACCTTGTGTGAAGATAATGCAAAATGCACCTTATCACCGACATACTGCAAAATGTCTTTCAGCACCACAGTCCTATGATAATTGTATACATATTAAGAGGAGGGAAAAAGAATATGATAATGGGGAAATCATAGCAGGCTCCAGAGAGGTGAAATCAAAACTGAATATTGAAGTCTTTAAGACAGAGAATCAGCTGAAATATCCTTAGCAAAAAAATTAAATGAGAAAGGGACAATGTGGAATTTTCAGCCATTCCCTGCTCACAGCAGCAGCCCCAGGTCTACTGAGTGTCTTCTATATGTCCAGCATTTCATGCACATTATATAAAAACCTCTTGCATTTTTTTTTAAAAGGTGAGGTCCAGAGAAATTTTAGTAGGCATAAAATGTCAGGTCTCTGACAGCAAAAACCACAGTTTTCTTGCTGTACTCCCAGAGACAAAAGATTCAGCTTTTTTTTTTTATTAAATATAACCACATACAAACACAAACATTCTTACCACATGATCATTCCATTCTTGATTTATAATCAATAACTCACAATATCATCATATAGTTGTATATTCATTATCATGATCATTTCTTAGAACATTTGCATCAATTCAGACAAAGAAATAAAAAGAAAGAAAAAAAAATCATACATACCATACCCCTTACCCCTCCCTTTCATTGATCACTAGTATTTCAATCTACTAAATTTATTTTAACATTTGTTCCCCCATTATTTATTTATTTTTAATCCCTATGTTTTACTTCTCTGTTGATAAGGTAGATAAAGGAGCATCAGACACAAGGTTTTCACAATCACACAGTCACATTGCAAAAGATATATCATTATACAATCATCTTCAAGAAACAGGGCTACTGGAACACAGCTCTACATTTTCAGGCAGTTCCCTCCAGCCTCTCCATTACACCTTAACTAAAAAGGTGATATCTATTTAATGTGTTAGAATAACCTCCAGGATAACCTCTTGACTCTGTTTGGAATCTCTCAGCCATTGACACTTTGTCTCATTTCACTCTTCCCGCTTTTCGTCGAGAAGGTTTTCTCAATCCCTTGATGCTGAGTCCCAGCTCATTCTAGGATTTCTGTCTCATGTTGCCAGGAAGGTCCACACCCCTGGGAGTCATGTCCCACGTAGAGAAGGGGAGGGCAGTGAGTTTGCTTGTTGTGTTGGCTGAGAGAGAGAGGCCACATCTGAGCAACAAAAGAGGTTCTCTTGGGGGTGACTCTTGGGCCTAATTTTAAGTAGGCTTAGTCTACCCTTTGTGGGGTTAAATTTCAAATGAACAAACTCAATTGCTTTGGTTGTTCCCACTGCTTGTGAGAACATCAAGAATTATCCACTTGGAGAAGCTGAATTTTCCCCCTTTCTCACCATTCCCCAAAGGGGACAAAAGATTCAGTTTTGATGGAATAAATGGATAGAAGGCTAGAAAGCTAAGCCGGCATCCTAGAATGCTAGGGTGGAAAGTGTGACTCAGTTTAGTGGATGACAAGGACAAATGTTTAAAGAAGATCAGAGCTAGCATATCAGAAAGACATAAGCTGGATGAAGTATGCCCTCTTGATGAGAGATCAGTGAGAAAGCTGGAACTGGAAGGGTCCATGTGGATCTATGCTTCAGTGAATAACAAAATCATCTGGAAAATGTGGTGAAAACTGAAGGCCCAGGTCCTAAGCTACTTGAAGAGGCTGGGCCTCTTGTGTATCTGTGTTAGTTGTTTAATCACCAGGTGAGTCTCACCTCCATCAAAGCTGGAGAACCCCTGACCTGACAAGAGATCATTTGGGGCTCATATAGAGTAATGGCTTGGGGGGTATAGAAGAGAGGAGAGGGCACAATGAGAGACACACTGTGAGACTGGATTTATTCACTACGTTGCCACTTCCTCAATAAGAGATGTGGGGGCTAGAGCTTGTTACAAGCAGAAATTAAGAGGCATTATTCCTGGTGACATTCTTATATACTAGTTATACGGTGAAGAAAAAGGGGAACTTGGGAGAACTGGCATACTTGTATTTGTTGGAACTCTTCTATTCACTAACCATTTAATTGTTGGATTTCCTCTAGGGAAAAATGAGGTGCTTGGACTACAATAATTTCTAAGTTATCTTTCAATTATGAATGTAGATATAATTGGAATGAAATGCATAAATATGACTGTGAATCACAATGTAAAATAGCTACTTGAACTTATGTGAGGAATATAAACAAGACTATTTTACAAACCTAGGTAATACAAGAAAGACAGACATGCACATTTATAGGTAAAATGCATGCTAATATATTTTCATATAGATTGGATAAAGGTAAAAGAATATGCATATTCTAGGATTAAACTATTTAATTCATAATTATTCTGTCATACTTCTAACCTTAGATTGGTAATTATGTGTGGAAAATTTGTTTTTATTCTATAATTCAATTACCACTTTTTTTTTCAATTAGAGGCTTTAAATATCTCAGTTTTAACACTACTTTAAACACAATAATAAAGTGTAACAAAAATAGAAACTTCTACAGTAGGATATGGGCTAATTCAAATAATAAATTGAAGACTTGATTTCTTTTCTTTTTTTTTAACATCTTGACCATTTAAAGAATTATCTTCACCCTCAGCTTGCTTCCCCCAATTCAGTTATCTAAATTACCTAGCTTTGATTAACTTTTTAAACTCCCAAGTACCATATAAAGCTGTAGTTCTCATACTTTGTGAGAAATGAAATAACATAAAGAGCTTTTAAAAATCCCATACCCAGGCCACACACTCACTCAGTGTCATATCCTGGAATAGATGCTGGAACAACAACAGGAAAAAAAAAGTGAAAAAACTGGTAAGATTTGAATAAAGTCTATGGTTTAATTAATAGAATTGAACCAATGCTAACTTCTTAGTTTTCATAAGTGTACCATGGTTATGTAATGTGTTAACATTAATGTAGAGTGAGAGGTACACGGAACCCTCAGCACTATTATCTATGAAACTCTTCTGTAAATCTGATTACAAAATAAAAAGTTCTTAAAAGTTATAAAGTTAACATTTGATAACATTTCAAATGAGTGAAATAACTGTATTTGCATTTCAATATATACATATATTGGCAGCAGATCTGTTTACTAGCTAATTTGCTAATCAGAAAGATACAAAAAAGAGCTTTGTTTTTCATATTTACCTAATCAATGATATTTTCTTCCAGTATAATGGATGCTATAAAGGAAATATATAGCTTTGTCTGTTAAGTATTCCCAACTTTTTGGTAACCAATGTCATGCACCCTGTTGCATAAATGGGATTTTGCCAGTCGTGGTGGTTCCCAGATGCCTGGATGCAATTGATTGCCCGAGAATAGGAAGCCCCACATGGCTATGCCAATCAGAGTCACTCCTCTGCTGCTAAATGGAGCTGGGCAGTCCTAACTTAAACAGCAAGCCATGCTCAGTATCATAATAGTACTTAAGTGATAGGAAATCAATTTGGAGTTTAACAAGTGCATTTTCTTTTGGTAAAACACAAGACAAATTTAAACTGCAGGTTATAAAATTCAAAATTGAGGGCCTTGATTTTTTAAAAAAATCACAAAAAATATATATTTTAAATCAAATGCATCTAGGATTTCTAACCCATAGATATGATTGGTCAAACGTTTACATATTGGGCCTAACCAAAGTGCTAATAACAATATTTTTAGCTAAATGTTGAATATCAAATGTGAAACTATATAAAAATCATTTATCAATTTGATGAAAATAAGGCATCACAAAAAAGTATAACAGACAAGTTATCATAGATCCCGGGGGCTTTGATATAATCTTTCATTTGTTATTAAATGCAATATTATTTTAATATTTAAATAAATATTATTAAAAATTTGAATATTTCCATAAATATGCATTAATAGTATAATAAATTTTTAAAATTCACTCTTTTCAAACACTAATATTGTCAGAGGTTATAAGAAAGTCCTAAAAGAAAATGAAAGTAGAAAAACAATAATTAGTCAAAATGCTAATGGGGATGGTGCAATGGTGGCTCAGTAGAAGAATTCTCACCTGCCATGCTGGAGATCTGGGTTCAATTCCTGGAGCCCACCCATGTGAAAAAACAAAAACAAAAAAACTAATGGAATGCTAGCGTTCATGGCAGGAACACACTTCCTACAGGGGAAAAAAAAAAGGCTGAACAAACTTGTGGTGCTTCATACAACGGATTACTATTCATCAGTGAAAGGAGATACACTACTCTACACAAAACACATTGATGAATCTCAAATCTTCACATACAGTCCCAAAGAAGCCATTCTTGAAAGCCTACATGTTGCATGGTTTTATTTAAGACTATCTGAAGGGGCAAATCTATAAGGACAGAAGACAGATCAGTGTTTACCATGAGGGAGTTTTTTGGGAACTGTTCTCTATATTAAGTGTGGCGTTAGTTACAGGGCTGCATAACAAAACTCACAGAGCTGTCAAAACATGGAAAAAGGTGAATTATACTGTATTTAATTACATTGTAACAAACTTACAAAAGAAGGAAGGAAAGGAGGGAGGGAGGGAGGGAGAAAAGAAAGGATGGAGGAAATTCTTGAATTCCAACTGGAAGTATCATCATGTTTCTCTACTGCAAACTAAATATTTCTAAATTATCTCATGTGTCTGTAACCTCACCATAATCCCACAAATAATTTGTTGCTAAAAATGCAACAGTCTGTACTGAAATAAATATATATATATTTTTTATTTCATTAAGTCACTAGACTCACACATGTTTACACAACTAAGACTCTTTAAAGCATTTGATTTTCTAC
>PVIY010043648.1:0-20198 GCA_004026745.1 Myrmecophaga tridactyla
AATAGAAACTTCAGAGCAGATCTGACACAGATGCAAACACTTGGAGACTAGAAACATGTATGTCTGAAGATGTTCGGAGCCCAGCAGACATTGCCATGAGATGTTAAGCAAGCCAGAACCTGGAGAGAGCCAAGAGAAGCCAAAAGATGAAAGCCAGGCCTGGAAAAACAAAGTGAGAAAGCCCCAGAGGAACAGAGGCTGAAAACAAGAGAGTCCAGTAGCAAGGGACCAGCATATGCCAGCCACGTGACCTTCCAGCTGACAGAGCTATTCCAGACCCATCAGCCATCCTTGGATTAAGGTATCTTTCCCTAGATGCCTTAGTTTGGACATTTTTATAGACTTAGAACTGTAAACTTGTAACTTATTAAATTCCCTTTTTAAAAGCCATTCCATTTCTGGGATATTTCATTCTGGCAGCTTATAAACTAATACAAGAACAAAAAGAGGAAGAAAGGAAAGAAAAAATGGGATTCCTTAGAGAATGTAAATTGGCTAGTTCCTTTGGCTATGGGCCCCCCACACCCCCACCCCATTCCTAGAACTAGAGGATGATTAAAATCCCCTGCCAGGCGCCTGATGGGTCAGTACCGGCATTATTGAATAGCCCAACTCTGCTCCTCAACCAGGACAGCGGTTCTTTCTCATAACAAAGGTTTTGCATGTGGACCCACATGCAGAGTAAAAACAAAGAAACACAATTGTAATTGATCGGCTGAATATGGTTAATGAGGCTTGGGGAGAAGCCACCCTCTCGTAAGTGCAGGTGTCCCTTCTTTATCAACAGCTGGGCAATATGAGATGGGGAGCAAATCCAAACCTGATTGCTCTATTGAGATTGGCCTGGAAAGAATCCCACTCCACTCCACTCCCTGTCCCAGGACATGTTTGTGTGCCCCTACAGTCCAGCATCTTGTCCTTGTTACTGGGCCCTGTCAGCCCAGAATGCCAGGAGGGGGAGGCACCAGGGTGGGGCTCTGAGGCTTCCCTGCAGGTGGGAGCTTGGATTTCCAGGAGCCCCAGGGTCCCTTCCCACTGGTGAAGACACAAGGTCAACTCCTGGACCCAGGAGCCCCTTCTCACCTTCTGCCTTGGACATGGGTCATGGCAGGGATGGCCAGCCAGCACCCCTCCTCTCCAAGGCCTCCAGGAGAAATACTTGGAGGGCCCAGAATACTTCTCCATGACCTGTTCTGAGATATAAGCCCCCATACCTTTGCACTTCCCAGGTCTTGCCACATCTCCTTATGGAAATATCGTGGGAGTAGCAAACTAACAAATCAAGGATGTGACCAGCTCCAGGGTGTCCCATGGTTCTCCCTCCAAGGTATCCCCCCAGCAACTCCAGTGTCCTCCCACTCTCTTCTTGATTGGTTCTTCCATTCAACAAGCATTCATTCATCCATCAGATGCGAGACATCGGCCAAGTTCTGGGGGATACGAAGCTGTCACTGGGGAACTCACAGCCCAGCAGGGATAAAATCAGGGCAAGGAACCTATCCCCCTGGGAACCTGTCCACAGAGACCTGTAAAGTGTTAGGAAGCCTCAGGGCCCAGTGGATTCCCCAGTGTTGGGGGCTCCTCAGCCCTCCTTCCTCATTCCTGCACCCCTGTGTACTGCAGGCCTTATCTCTAGGGGAGGCCCAGCACTGAGTCCAGGCCTGAAGGGACCCTGGGGAAAGAGCAAAGGGTCACCTTCCATGCCTCAAGGGCTTCATGTCCAACTCGACAGCCTTCTTTACTGCAGAATCCATGTCTTTGGCTGCTCGGTAACTCAGAGAAGGTCAACAGGGAACCCAGATATTCAGCCCTCCTTTCTTCAGGGTGTGGGCAGCTGAGAGAGGCAGAGAAAAGGGTTTTAGTGCATCAGCTAACCCCCTCCTCCCAGAGGGCACAAGGCCCTCTGCTCATCCTCTCCTTCCAGCTGCTGGCCACTGAGAGCCGGTGACCTTTTGCCACTAGAAGCTGCGTGCAGAGAGGCAGCTCAGGGATGTGAAGAACTCGCAAGCATCAGGCACAGGGACACAAATGCCACTTGGCTGGTTATGTGGGTATCTCGGAGCCTTAGCTTTGGCAAGCATAAAATAAGGCACTAGTTGGCTTTTCCAGGGCACCATGGACACTAATTAGCTCCAATAAACAGGGGACAGAGGGGCAAAGGATGAGATGCGGAGAAGGACTCACTGTGAAGAAACACATGGAAATTTTCGGGGCAGAAAGAAAATAAAAAGTAACTGACAATCTTGGGCCTGGTCTTGAAAACCGAAAATCTGTTTGTGTCTCTCTATCGCTTCGTCCTGCCCTACCCAACACACACGCAGGTACACACACACTTCTTCCCTCTTACTCTGGGGTCTCCTGTCCCCTTCTCTGCTTCTCCCCACTCTCCGTCCCTTCTGTCTGGAGACTGGCTTCCCCTGCTGGCACACAGGCCACCAGAGGAAACTCTTCATTGCTTTCTTGCCTCATCATAAACCAAACCCCCAAAGCTTCCTAATTCAGCCTCCTTGTATTTCAATTCCAAGAGAAATTTCCAAGAGTAAAACCAAAACTCCAGTTAGGTGAGGTGTCTGCCCAGGTGTTACCAGCTGTGTCAGAGGCCCATGGTCATGTAGCCAAAGGGCTGCCCTTTCAGCTCTGCAGGCAAGTCTCCAAGGAGGAGCATGACTGGAACGGACATGGCAATGGACATCTCTGATGCATTACCAACTTCCTTGAAAGGAGGACGTGGATAAATTATATCACAAGGTCAGCACATGGCACGTTCTCAGTGGACCAATGGACTGTGGCTAAGATGCCTCTAGCAACTCAACTCTGTGCAGAGCTGTTCCCCAAGGATGCCAATTCCTTCTGCTCAATTCTGGTGCCTACCTATACAGAAGCTGATACCTCATTCCAAATTAGGTTTCAAAATCAATCACCGCCTGTCTCCCATTCTCCAGTTGTTTCCTGGACTTCCGTCCTACCTCCTTCCCATGATGGTCACCCTCCTTCTTACCTGTGAACCTCACTACACAGACCCCTCTCGCCCCATTTACAGCTAAGGAAATTGAAGCCAGGACAGTTAGCTGTCTAGCCCAAGGTGGCTGAGTCAATAAGAGGGAGAGCCAGGACTTGAGCCAAGACCACCTTATACCGAATCCAGTGTTTCCCAACACATCACAATTTCCTTTAAGCCACAACATATCACGTTTGTAAAGTCCTTGTATTAGTCTCCTGGGGCTGCCATAACAAAGTCCCACTAACTGGGTGGCTAGAAACAATAGAAATATATTACCTTACTGTGCTGAAGGCTAGAAGACTGAAATCAAGGTGCAGCAGGGCCACAAGCTCTCTGAAAACATTCATGAGAATCCTTCCTTGCCTCTCCCTACCTTCAGGTGGCCCCAGGCATTCCTTGGCTTATAGCTTCATCTCTCAATTTTTGCCTCCATCTTCATACAGCTGCCTTCCCTCTGTATCTACATATCTGTGTCTCTCCTCTTCATGTAAGAACCCCACTCATAATGATTCAGGGCCCATTATGACCTTATCTCAAGTTGATGACCTCTGCAAAGACTCTCTTTCCAAATAAGGTCACCTCCACAAGTACCAGGGATTAGGACCTGAACACGTCTTTTTGGGAACACAATCCAGTTCCTCGCAGCCCTTTACAATTGTCAGAGCATTTATCATATCCGTGATCTCGTTGGAGCCCCTGGCAGCCTATGTGAATCAGCAATCAGCATTCCCACTTTATAGATGGGCAAATTGTGTCCCCGAGGGTCAAACTGATATGTCCAAGGTCACAGAGCCTTGAAGCAGTAGCAACGGGCTTGTAACTTATGTCTGTCTGGTTCCAAACGCAATATTTTTTCTCAACACCACACTACCTCCATAAAGACATGGAAGGCCCATGAAATTGTAGGTTACTTTTGTGGGCTGGGCAATCAATGATCCACCTTCCAAGATCCATTTAATACCACATTATTGGGTGTCATGGAGACCTGGTGGTATGGGGGCTAAGATGAATTGCAAATGTGTGCGTGGTGCCTTGCAGTTTATAAAATGTTTTCTCATATAGTATCTCAGAACTCACGTGATCATCCTCTCAATTTGATTTGCAAACACTCCACTGGTGGGTGGGGTGAGGCCCTCCCATCTCTGCAAAGGGAGAAAAGGACAGCATTTATTCCCATCCAAGCCTGTGGCAGACCTTGTTCTGGCAGAATTTTGTTTCAACCTCACGACAACCCTACAAAGTCTAAGCTCTTCACTGCACTATATGGATGACAGAAGGGAAGCTCCAAGATGCCAAGCAAAGCAATGGGCCTGCTGCCTGAGCTGGAGTGAGCAACTTATGCAACAGGCCATGAGGAGTGAAAGGCTGCTTTCAGGACCTAGAAACTTTGCAATTCTTCTTTTCCACCACTGCTCAAATACATTCACTTACTCTCTCCTTAGGCAGAAAAGGATGGACCTGTCCAGTTTAAAATGCCCCATGCACCAAGGCAAAAAGTCCCCAGTGCCCAGGAAAGACACACATGATCACATTTCAGAGTTTATGTTTGTCACTGGCATGGAGATTTTGCCTCTTCATTTATTCCAGAATTTAAGAAGAATAGGAAGATGGAAGCTAGAGATTACTGGGGAATAAGAAAAAATCAGGGAAGGTAACTCCAAACTGGGGTCAAAAGAAAACTGGTCATTGGCTGCAATGAATGCTGAGAAGGTTGCATTCCAGAGCAGGAGTTGAAGCATATAGAAAACAAATAAACTGGAAAGAGAGTCACCATGATCAGCTCAGTCCACCAACCTGTGAGAAGCACAGACAGCTCCTCTTTCATCTGACCTTTCGTTCCAGCCCCTTTCCTCAGCCCAGCATCCTGCACATAACTACTGGATTCAGCTTTAAGACATTGCCAGTTTGGTGGCCTCTGGCTCCATCCTTAGAAATGTAGCAGCAGTGTTTGAGCTTTAGAGTCTCTCACCACTCACTGAAATGAGAGGGGCCTTGAGGGCAATGAGGCCACCCAGGAAAAGAGGGGGCTAGGGGTCAGGGTAAGGCAGGGGGTGGCAGGCATGAGACTTCATGTGTGAAATATTGGATTCTTCCCAAGAGTTCCAGCAAATTGGAGATTAAAAGGAGATAGAGTGTCAGGGCTCCAGCTCAAAGGAAGAGTAGCCAAGCATGTGACTTCCCTGGAGAGAGAGTGAGAAAGTTTTGGACTCCCAGATGAGGCCATTTACCCCTGATGTGCCTTAGGATGTGAGGTAAGTAACAACGTGGCAATGAGCTTTGTTTGGGAGGGTGAGGAGAGGCAGAAATGGGTGTCCACCACCAAATGGAAAGCATGTCTACAATCACATGACACACAGCCATGCTCTGTGTCTACCACAGAAACCAACGCTTCCCCAAGTGTCTTCTTCAGATCCTACTAGGCCTTTTCTCCACAGTTAACAAAGGCAGGTGAGCACTGGATTAGACAAAGTAAAGCACATCTCACTGCTGCAGGACTTCTCAGTACCTTTATCATGTGATTTTCATTGTGACTCTCCAAGTGATGGATAGAAAATACTGGGTTTCCCACACACACACCCAGCGACTGGGTCTTTCTCTTCTGGGACTGGTATTACACCTTGGGTATTGCCAAGGGTGAAGAGTGTGGAAGCCCAAGACCTCATAATTGGGTGGCTAGGTGCCTGAACAAGGAGCCTGGGGACTTCCAATTCAGAAGACATTCATGCTCAGATATGGTTGTGACATCTCTTCTCTTAGAGCCTTGTACCAACCAGGGCAGTTGTTGAGAGAGATCATGAATGTAAAGCCCCAGGGCCAAGTCTGACACGGGGCATAAGCTCTTCAAGCTCAGTCCCTCCCACCTCTCCCCCAGTGTGGGGTCACACAAATGAAGCCACTCTGACCTGCCCACCCCCTCGGCCCCGTTGATGAGAGTGTGGCTCTGATGTCCACCCCCATGTCCTTTGCCAATATCCCATCGCAGTTGCTTCTCTGCCCCGGCGCTTTCTCTTGAGCCACAGAAGCTTGGCCCACAGGCAGGGGCAGCCTGGAAGGGAACAATCACTGTCAGATGGGGCGTCTCAGCCTCCTATCTTTCAAAGGGATAATTCTCACGGGTGGTCTACACAGTTCCTCCACAGTTCCTACAGCCACCGAGCCCCAGCTGCTGGAGGTGGTGATCCGCTCAATAAGGCCCTTTTCTTGGCTTTTTTCTAAAACCTTCCCTGCCTCCCTCACCCCACTCCCTTGCCACTGCTTCCGGGGATCAACTCCCAAATAAACAGTCTGCACCAAGCCCTTGTCTCAGCCTCCTCTGTCAGCAGGACCCAAACAAAGACCCTGAGCACGTGTCTTTTCACAACCTAAAGGCTTCCGTTGAGAAGATTGGTCTGAGCTGACCAGCCAGCCTTGGGAGGGAGTGAACTGGTGGTCACGAGACGTACAGATAAACACAGACACGGATGCTACGTCTGTCAGTACCTGCCAACAACCCATCGTTGTAAATGGGAGCCCAGCCTCGGGCTAAGAGACTGGAGTAAGCTGATGTCCAAATGTCCCTCCACTCCTAGGAGACCGTGGCTGTGCCCCACCTGAGAGCAAGGAAGTGTTTTCTCTCTCCTGTAGTCTGTAGGGGCACAGACAAGGGGCCCCCAGAGACAGGCTGGGCCTGGAGGTATCTTCAGCCCAAGGGGAGAGCCCAAGCAATGAGGAGAGGAGCCAGCTCCTAGGTGGGGAAACACGCAGGCACCTCCGATGCCAGGAGTGTGAGGAGCGGCCGGGTGAGGGGTTTACAGGAGGAGTCCTGGAGGCGCCGGCGTGGGGTCATGTGACCAGCCCCTGGGGTGAATGTGAGCTGCAGCTGGTTGGAGCAGTGCAGGGACCCAGTGCATAGTGCACAGGCTTTGACCTGGCTAATTGTTCCAACTGCAGCCATTTCTGAGGCTAAGGAAATGGTGAAATAGAAAACGATTTATCTGCAAGGATGTCCATTGCAGTATTATTAATGACAGCAGTGCATTGAAATAACCAAAGGGTCAAACAGTTAGGAATTGTGTATAAATGATACAGGTGTATCCATACAATAGGCTATTTCAAAAAAGCTGAAGGAGACTCATGATTTGGGAATATGTTTATGATGCACAGTCCACAGTTGTTTTAGCATAATCCATGTAAAAGAACAAACAAAGAAAAATGATGTATTTCCACTTAAAAAGCAGTAGTCCCTGGGGTCCAGCCTCAGAGCTGGGTCCCATTGAGAGTGACCCAGACATGAACTTTCCTTTCTTGCTCACATGTCATTGCCTGCAAACACTTAGAGGGGTCAAGTTCACTACTCATGTTTAAAGTCCAAGGTCTCCCTCTCTTCTCTAGCATCCCCAGCCCTCAGGTGGTCCTCCCACTCTCTCATGCCATCAGGACCCACCCTCCATCCTCTTTCATCCATCCCACACCCCAGCCCTGTTCCATGAGGTGCTTCCAGTAAATCTCCCACACACTGCTCTCCCAACGTACAGCTCTCCTTCTGCGCAGATCAGCCTCCTCCTTGGAGTCATCCCTGGGAGCACTAGCTCAAGGCCCTCCCAACACCACCTATGCCATCAACAACCTGAGCTTGCAGTGTTCCATTTCGCTTCCTATTCACATGCTAGCTAGGGGAGGAGAGCCTCGGTTTCCTCATCTGTGGAATGGTCACAGCACATTCTGCCACAAAGGAGACTCCCTGAAATCTACAGCATCACCCTGCAGGTGGCCCGGGCGGTACCCCTTGCTCCTCATGTATCAGCTCTTTCCCTCTGGGTCATGTGCTCCCCTTGAGAGTCAAAAGTAAAGGCAGCCCACTCAGGAAACAAATGCCATGGCAGAGCAGCAACGGAACCTGGGCAGGTGCCCTGAGAAAACGGGGTCAGATTCAGGAATTGGACTGTACCTGGGGAATCTCAGAGACAGCACCTCCACGCTGCCTGGCTTCCAATCCCGGCCCTGCCATCGAAGAGAGAAAGGCTCTGTGACTCAGTTTCCTCATCTGTAAAATAGGGACGAGATGAGCACTTGCCTGACAGCACCACCTGAGTCCCGCATTCACCAAGACCAGTAAAAAAGTGAAAATCACAAGGAGATACCACCACACACCCTCGAAATGGCCAAACACGTGGAATTTTTACAAACGGCGGTGGCGATGCAAAATGATACAGCTGCTTTGGGAAATAGTTGTGCAGTTTCTTGTAAAGTTAAATAAATACTTAAATGGCCCAGGAACTTCAATCCCTGATATTTTCCCAACTGATTTGCGCACATAGTCACAATATTAAATATAGAGTGAGACAGATGAAAACAATCCAAATGCTCATCTACATGAAAATATATTTATGATATATATACCTGAGAACATGAGAATGGCTCATCAACGTGAGAAGAGGCTGTGGTGCAGTGCAAGCAGCAGCACACGACTCAGCAATGAAAAGGGACGGAGCTCGGATCCACACCACAGAGCAGATGAAGCTCTCTGGTATACTGCTGGGTGAAAAGAGCCAGGTGCAAAGAGGGGTGCAGCAGGATGATTCCATTCATGTGACATTCTAGAAAACGAAAAGCCAATCTGTGATGAAAAAATAGAATGGTCATCACCTCTCGCTGGAGAGGGGGTATGTCAATAAGAGGGTGCACAGGGAACCCTACGGGGTGTGGCAGCATTCTTTATCTTCCCCGCGTTGTGTACAGGAACGGACACATATGTCAACTTGCGGTCTAAGGCTCATAAATGCACAATGGCACCCAATAAAATAATCACTCCACACTGGCACATGGAGAGCACTCTGTAAAGAGGTTACCACCATGATGCTGGATGCTTTACCCCATGGACTCACAAGGCAGCTGGGCTTGCTGGACACCTGGAGAGCCATTTGCATCCCAAGGACCCTTCTGGCAGACCTTCTCAGAAGAAAGTTTTGCACGCATAAAATAAAACGCATTTGATGACAAAGGAAACCGATTCTTTTGAAAAACAGTTATCAAATATTAAAAACAGATACGCAATCTAGATATGCATGTGCTTCTTTATTAATGCACTAAATAACAAGTCCTACCAGAGGGGCTAATAATTATCATAATTTCAAAGTAGCAGTGAGTGTAAATGGCATTCTGAGATTTCTGCAACAACTTCAATGGAAAACAAAAATATCTGGGCACTGGTAACAAAGTCACAGGTGGGTAAAGTGAGACAGACGCATGTTCACAGCTGATGGAGGGGCTCAATTTCCACTCAAGGTTAATGAAAACAAAGAGGTAATTTTATTTTCTCAGCCAGGTGCGTACACCTTTGAAATCCTGCTCTGGTCCAAACCCTTTCTATCCCCAGAGGAGAAGTGAAGGCAGAGAGCGGAGCTGTTTATCCAAAGCTGCACAAAGTTTGAACTTGGTCCTTGGTTTTCCTGCTCCCCCAGGTCGGCTCTCTGCCCTTCAGAGATAAAATATATAAAGCATTTAGCACAGAGCCCAGCACGGGGGAATCTCACCATTAATGACAACGATGGTTGTGATTCACTCCTGCTGTGGCAAGCAAAAGCAGCATGCAATGCTCACTTACACACGCGCTCACATGCACACACACAGGTGCACACACACAGAGGCATGCACACGCTCACACACTTGCACGTGCATACACACCCACATGAACACAGTGCACATGTACAAATGCACTTGCATGTACGCACACACAATTGCATGTGCAAACACTCGCGTGCATGCATGTGCACACACTCCAGCACACACACCTCAGGCCTTCCTGACTTAATTGTGCAGGACTCAGGGAGGGACCCAGACCCCACAGCTCCTGCCAGGCCCCGGCCCAGGCGTGGGAGACCCTTCCAGCGGCCAGCAGGCCAGCGTCCACCCCGCGGCTGGCAGGCTGGCAGGTTGTCAGTCAGCCGGACGCCCGCCGTGCGCTCGGCCTCTGCCCACATTAACTCCCTGCTGGGATAATTCTTCTCCAGCCTTTTTTTTTCTGGCCACCAAGTGGGCCTGCCACCACACTGCTGTTTTTCATCTTGTTAATTGAGTCATTTATTTCGTTAAAAGGTGAAACTTTATCAGAGTTTATGTGCCAAGTGTGTAAAGGTATATTTAATGATACATCAAATTGCCACGGCTTCAGGTTGGGGGTGGGAGATGGACAGAATGGAGCTTAATTAAATTGTTCTGATTTCTTAAAAATAGCCATGAGTTTGCTCCCAGGCCACACCAGTGCTAGGGTATGTGCAATGAAGTGTCCGCCCACCAGGAAACATACACAATGGTCAGGGGCCTCAAGAGCAGGGATCTGTCCTGTCCATTCCGGTCCCCACATCATCCTGGTGGCTCTCCCTGCACTCTCCCGTGAAACCTGGACAGGCCACCCTTTGCTCCTGGCTCCCTGGCACCCGGCTCCCAGGCTCCAGGGCCCCTCAAGGGCAGACACAGGAGATGGCTCAGTTCAATTCCCAAGGGACATCTCTCATCTGCACCTCTGACAGCCCTTTTCCCAGCTTCCAGGCCCCTGAGGGCTTGCTGGGAATCCATTCTGCTTCCTGAGACCCCCAGAGGAATCTTCTAGAACACAGAGCTGAGCAGGCCTTTTCCCTACCAAGACCTTCAGCACCCTTCCCTACTGCCCTTCAGATAAAGACCAAGCCCCCCTGGGCCTGCCTCTAAGGCCTTCCTCATCCAGCCCCTGCCACCTCCAGCCTCCACCTCCACAGCCTTCCAACTACATGCTGCCTCGGAGAACTCAGTGCCTTGGAAGCTGGCTCCCGCCCCTGGGAATCCTCTCCTTTCCTCCTTCCTCCTTCCTCTTCTCAACCCTGCTGCACACAAGACCCCCTCAGCAAACCTCTAGAACACACCAATGCCTGGGTCCCACCCAAGAGCAATTAAATCAGAATCGCAGGCTGTGGCAGGCACTGGAAGTTGTAAGCTAGGGTGTACTCATGTGCAGCCAGGGTGGGAAATCACTGGTTCACTCCCTACTCACCCTTCAAGGCCAGGCCCATTTATCACCTCCCCGGGAAGCCTTCCCTGATCTCTCCCCCAAGTCCCTCACTACCCAAGGATAAGTGAAGACCCTCCTCTGGGATTCAGGATTTCCCAGGCTTCCCTCTCTGGAAGCAAGTATTAGAGTTCCTACGAGGCTCCCTGTACGGGGCCCACTAGAGGGTAAAGATGGGCTGGAATTGCAGGATGTTGCTCAGAGCCTAGCCATGGAGGGAGCTCGCTGCTGAGTATCTGGTGGGTGACTGTGCCCTGGAAACCACACGACAGTAGTTTCCTTCCCAGGCGGAGGGTCAGGGAGAGCAGGGTACTGCCTAGTAATTGAGCAAGTCTCTGGGGCAGGTGGAAGGGACAGCACAAGCAATGGCACAGCTAAAAACTACTGTCCAATTAGGGGTCAGAGGGAAGGACAAGAAATTTTCCAGGGATTATTAGGAGGAGGTGCCAAGTGGTTGAAAGAGCCTGGAATCTGACATTCCACTCATTCCCAGCCCTGCCACTTTCCAGCTGGGCAACCTTGGGCCTCTGGCTCAACCTCTCTGAGCCTGTTTTCTCATCTGTAAAGGGGGGTAGTGGTGTCCTAACTCAGAGCAAATTGGGAAGACTGCACAACATGTGGAATACAACACCCACTACTGCACAGCCATGTCCAAGAGAATAACTTCCTTGCCAAGGATGAGAATCCTGCATCTTCCTGGCTTCTCTCCTTTTAGAGAGCCTAGAGGAAGTCTGGCCTGGCCTCCGGTTTGGCCTCCATGCCTTCTATGGCAGCCGCTCCTTCCTTCCCACGCATCCAGAATACACAAGAGGTTTCTGCTGCAGGTGTTTCTGGCAGTCAAGCTGCATCTCCCTCTGAGCAGCAGGTTTTGCTTTAATTCAGTTTGCTTGTGCACTTATGAAGCACCTGCTACATGCCAGGCCATGCTAGGGAATAAGGAGGCCCCGAGGAGCTGTGGGCAGTTTTTTCCTTTCTGGTCCTGGACCAGGACATCAGAGCTGGGAGGGTCTGGCCTCGCCAGCCTCCTTTGCCTTGAACCTTCTGCATATGGTGAGCATGCAGCCCCATCAACAAGCCAATCGCAGAGGACTGGGGGCCAAACCCACCAGCAGCCCACATCCCAGATTTCAACAAGGACTTACAAAAGATCCTCCAGGGACAGTCTCCCTTTAAGAATCAGAAGGCGACGTCCAAAGGCGCTCTGGCTCTGGCTTGCGAATGCCAGTCAGGAGGATGGTCAAAGCCACCGAAGCATGCGTGAGCCTCTCCTGTCCCTTGTCTCTGTGTCTGGGTCAAACATTCACGGACGGTGTGGGTTTCCCTTTCAAAGAGTCCCAGGGGGCTGTTCACAGCTGAGATTCCGCGCGGGGCAGACACCGGGCACCCTAGTGACTGTGTCTTGGCAAAGTGCCGTGTGCACAGATGGATTCATCTGCTCCCCCTGGCCGGGAAGAGCTCATCTGTGCTCACTTCCAAACCACACAGCACGGCGAGAAGGCTGTCTGCTGGTTCGCCTCTCGGATTCACTCCCCACTCTGCAGCAGGCGCTGAGGGAGCCAGCCAAGGAGCCCTGAGCCCTGGTTCCTGTGGGTTCCCCAAGGGGAGAACTGAGGGCAGGGGGAGGGAGGTGGGTATGTGCTCCCCCCACAGCTGCCCCACTGGAGCACGCAGCTTGGCTGCCTCCTTCTTTGGAAGGGGGCTCAAGCCCCAGGTTCCTGTAAAGGCCCCTCCCCTGCCCTGAAGACGTCTTGGGTCAGCAGCTCCTTGCCGAGGCTGGTCCCAGATCAACTGACCCGTCCCTTTGTAAATAGTCCCAAGAGTCCCTTCATCAAACCATCCTCAATCACTACCCTTGAATGTGCCATTTGTTCCTGTTACTCCCCCAACACTTTAACCCAAACTAAGGGATTCTGTCATCCAGCTCTGCTTGCCATCTTCTCAAGGGTGAAAGTCCCTGGCGCATACAGAGACAGGCCTCTCGTAACCCCGTCACAGTCCCTGAACCTGTCACCAGGGGTTTAGGTGGTGGCTGTTTCATTCCCCACCTTTCCCCTCCCAGCACACATACATTCACACACACACACTCAACCATGCACATACTCATGCACACTCACACACAGTCATGCACACACATTCACACAATCACACTCATGCACCCAGTCATGCGCAGTTCACACACGTTCCTGCACACACTCACACACATCTGTTAATATCAAGCCAGTGGCACCCCATCTCTTGCCAGTCCTCCTCCAGCCTCGCCTTCCACCTCCAGGAGAGCCCTGGCCCCACACTTACGGACCATGACCTGGCCATGTGACTCCACCTCTCTGTGACTCAGTTCCCCATCTGAAACCTCGTTGGGTCGTTGCAGGGATGACAGTAATAGACATGCAGCACTTGGCACGGGTCCTGGCATCTAGGGCATAGTCGTGAAGTAAGAGCAGTGTCACTTCCTAATCCCTATGCCCTCCCCATTTGCATGGCTCTCTCCCTCCTACTGAACCACTTGCAGTTTGCTGAATGCAAAATGTGGCTTTTCAGAGAAGGCCTCAGGGTTGCCATACATGTTGCTCCATCTGCTTAAAATATCTTTCCCCTTTACTTCCAGTGCCAGTTTGAAATTCTGTGCTCCAGAAAAGCCATGTTTTAATTCTGATTCAATCTTGTGGAAGCAACCATTTCTTTTAATCCTAATTCAGTACTGTAGGCTAGAAATTGATTAAATTACCTCCATGGAGAGGTGGCACACCCAATTGTGGGTGTGACCTTTGACTAGATGGAGATGTGACTCCACCCATCCAGGTGGGTCTTTATTAGTTTACTGGAATCCTTTAAAAGAGGAAACATTTTGGAGAGAGTCAGAAAGGACAGAGCAGACAGAAACTTCAGAGCAGAACTGACAGTCAGAGAACAGAGACACAGATATTTGGACAGGCATGGAGCCCAGCAGATGTCGCCATGAGATGTTAAAGCAAGGCCAGAACCTGGAGGGAGCCAAGGGAAGCCAAGAGATGAAAGCCAACCCTGGAGAAGCAAAATGAGGAGCCCAAAGGAACAGAGGCTGAAAGCAACAGAGCTCAGGAGCAAGGGACCAGTAGATGCCAGCCACGTGACTTCCCAGCTGACAGAGCTATTCCAGACCCATTGGCCTTCCTTGAATTAAGGGATCTTTACCTGGATGCCTTAGTTTGGACATTTTCATGGGCTCAGAACTGTAAAGATGTAACTTATTAAATTCTCCCTTTTAAAAGCCATTCCAGTTCTGGTATATCACATTCTGACAGCTTGCAAACTAACACAGTTCCCCTCACTGCTTCACGCGGCATCTCTGCAGGCATTTCCTCCTCCAATAAGCCTTCCTGGGCCACCTTTGTGTTGGAGCTTCCCACTACCCTGAACTTCAATTAGTTGTTTGCTTGAATATCTTTCAAACCAGATGATGCTTTACTTGAGAGCAGAAACCAACTCTTAATGGTCTTCCTCTCTCCTCCATCCTGACCCAATACTTGGACAAGCAGGGCCTCAAGACATACTGGCTAAAGAAGGAAGAAAGGTGGAAAGAGAGGGAGGGAGAGAGGGAGAGAGGGAAAGTGGAAGGGAGGGAGGGAGGGATCTCTAGGGCCTGGCTATGTTACCTCAAAATTCCTTAATTATCGAACCACATCATCAGCATCGATTCTTCCAAGCTCCTGTTTGCAGCTGGCTGGTGTCCTTAGACACTTAGTGTTTTCTGTCTCCTCTTTGACAAGACCCTCAATCAAAAAGCACTCGGTGGTCTGCAACACCCTGAGTAGCCCATGAAGAATCTTCCAGGTGTTTTCTGGTATTTCCTGTTGAAACTAAAAAAAAAAGGTAAAGTGTAGCTTTTTAAAAGGCATGATATTGTCTTTCATTAAGAAGAGAACTTTGGTAAGTCTCCAGACTTAAAGGAGCAGGAGCAAGTAAGGAAAAGCCCAAATGAGAAATATGAACTTAATTCTCCACTATTGCTGGCAAATTCACTCAATTATCTTTCTGGGGATTTAGACAACTTTGAGTTTGGTATTTTGGTCAACCAGCAACCTGTTTGCCTTTGTCAAAAATAGCCGATTAATGCCTTAGCTATTTTCTAAGCAACCTTCATAGTTGTTCTTCTGTGTGAAAACCCTGGATGCTTATATTAGCAACTTCTGTACAATCACCATGGTCATATCAGGGAAAAAATTCCCTCATATGGAGGCCACTAAAAAAATGGCTTCTCAGGATTTAAAAGCCTGGAAACCCAGAAAGAACAAAGCATTCAGAAGTTAATATGGTACCACACTCACCGACCTGGTGTAGCCAAGCTTCTCAAGGAAATTTGTATCCAGGAATGGCCCAAAGTTGCATCCAGAAGGGCCTATGGGGAACACACTTTCCACATCTTCTGCTCGGTGAGGCTTCAGGGGGGATGAGCTGTCCGGGCGAGACAAGTAGGCAGGCAGGGCTAAGGGCAGACAACTGTGGCCTGGCCTTGGGGGACCTCTGGCTGTCTCAGCCAGTGCTTCCTGGACATGGGTGGACATCTCCATTCTTGGAATGGAGGATGTTTCAGGAGGCCGGGCAGGTGGCTGCACAGCACAACACTGGCACCTGACATTCAGGTGTCTGCTGTCAGGTATGACCACGCTCAGAGCACTCATTCCCAACTACTGGCAGGCACTGTTCTCATCCCCCTATTAGCTCATCATAATCAGACTTATCACCCCCATTTCACAGGGAAGGAATCTGGGGTTTCCAGCAGGAGTTTGGTGTGATTTCACCTAGCAAATACTGTGCCCCTTGTCCATCAGGAATGGGGGATGCCCTGACAGGCAACACCTTCTCTAATTCTCACAGTAACTCTCTAAGGGAGGGGTTGTTAACCCCATCTTGCAGACAAAGACACCAAGGCTCAGAGGAGGTGAGGAAATTGTCCCACTGTCAGCTAGAAAGTAGCAGAGCCAACATTGAAACTAGGTCCACCTCAGCCCATAGAAAAACCCCAATGGCAAATGATCATCAGGCTGGGGAAAGTGAAATGCAAATGCAGTGGGGGAAGAAGAGTTAGCATCTTAGCCTTCAGACCTCCTGCTTACCTTCCTACTGCCTTTATCTGGCAGAATTTCCCTCCTTTCTGAGGCTCCAGCACCTGACTCTAAGCCAGGGTGACATGTGAGCACTAATTACCACACTCTTGCATCCTCCGGAACCACATGGTGATGGAGCACTAACCTCATGCCAAGATGAAAACCTTCTCTCATTTCCTCTCCCTGACCAGCATCTTGGCCCTCCACCCTGGCCTAAAAGGTGGCATACCTGTAGGGCTAGTCAGACCGGGCTGTGAATCCCAACTCTGCAGTCCACTGGCAGTGAGGATCACAGGCCACCTTACCTCTCCAGACCTTCAGGTCTTTATCTCTCAAATGGGTAAGTGCTACCTACTCAGTGTGAGGAGAAAATATGATTTAATAAATGGCTTATGGTCGTTTTCAACAAAGTATGTGTCCCTTTCCTGCCTCATCTGCAGAGGTCAGGAGACCAGACTTCACATGAAATTCTTTGAGATTGCCGCACACCTGGTCAAGGTCTCCTGGAGCAGGAATTTTACAAACAGCTGTAGGCTCCATCCTCCAAGGACAGTGTTGACAGTCACTAATCAGTACAAGGACAAAGCCTTACACTAACTGGTAAACTCATGCCAGTGTCAGAAATCTATGTGCTTAGGGGAAAACTGAAGTGACATTATGTGCCCGTGTTACAGCAGGACTGACAGCCCTGACTTTTGAAAATACTTTCTCCAGTGTTTCCACAATACCTGAACTCTTCATGAAAGAGCTCCTCAGTTCTTCACAGTAACTTCAAAAGTCTCTTTGCCCACACTCTTTCCTTTTCCTAAGTCTATAGGACTCTCAGGAATTCCCTTTTTCACCTGACACTCCAAATTGTTCTTCAGATTGCCTCCAATGTTCCTCCTATGTGGTCCTAAACTACCTACTCACTTCTTTAAACCCATTTTTCTTCAGTTGAGCTTGTCTGCTACATGATTGTCTTGCCTAGAAAACTGGACTCTCTGTGGGTAAGGACCCGTGCCTGATCTATCCCTGAATCCCTACTCTCTAACGCAGGCCTGGACCTGGTGGGGCCTTGTTATACCATATGGCCCCACCAACCAAGACCCATGTTTCTTTGCCTTTTACAACATGATTGGTATTCACAGGGTAAGGAAAAATAAAACAGGACATTTGTGGTCAAATTGGTGGGAACCACCGAACTAGTTGAAACCCCTCATTTTCCGCAGAAACAACCAGAGGCCCTAAAGGGAAGTGTCTTGCGCAAGACCATAAAACAAAGTGGTGGTAGAGCAAGAAATATGACCCTGATTCATGGTTCCCACTTAACTTCCCTGCTTTAAGAGTCAAGGGTGGGAAATAGGGAGAAAAGAGAAGATGGGTACAAACAAGGGGAATTGCCTCATTCTGAGAACATTGGCTCTACATCTAACTCAGGGCTGTGGGGCCAAAACTCATTCTGGCTCCAAGCCCACCTTTAAAGCTTCCACCAATGTTAATTAAAAGAGCTTTCTCAGTGTTCACCAGGCCAGGCTTTGCTGAGAACCAAATGTCTCCATGGACATTAGCGGCATGTTTCACCGTAGTGTGCAGAGTGCCCTCAGCAGGGCAGGCTACACCTTCTTAAGGGGTTAGAAGAAATTCAAGAGTCATTAGAACTACCTGGTCTGTGGAGTCAGCTTCTAGGTTTACTGCAACAAATTAATCACAGCTTGGCATCTTAAAGCAACAGAAGTGTCTTCTCCCATCATTCTGGAGGCTGGAAGTTCTAAATTCAAGTGTCAGCAGGATTGGTCCATACTGAAGGTCTTGAGCGAAAATCTGTCCCATGATTGTCTCCTGGGTTTCAGTGGCTGCTGGTAACCTTTGGTGTTCCTTGGCTTATGACTGCATCACATCAATCTCTGCCTCTGTCTTCACATGGTTTTCTCCCTTCTGTATCTCTGTGTCTTTTCCTTTTCTGCCTCTTATAAGGTCATTTGTCATCAGATTTAGGGCTCACCCTCGCCTCAGATTATGTAATTGTGAGCTCTTTACCTTAATTACATCTGCAAAGACCCTTATTCCAAAAAAAGTTCACAAATTCTAAGGTTCAGGGTGAACATATCTTTTGGGAGTCACAATTCAACCTGCTGAGCGGAGGTATGGTCTAGACCAAGAGGGCTCAAATCTGAAGGTCAGTAGAGTTAACTAGGGGAAGGGGGAAGGGGGGAGGAAACAGCAGCAAGAAAGCAGCAGTGGGGGACAAACAGAGAGCAAGATGAGGAGGGCAGGCTCTGGGGGTCAGGTACACATGGGTCTTAGTAAAGAGGTTTCCCTTAGCCCTAAATAAATAAGTTACCAAGGGGTTAAACAAGGGAGGGGCATGAGCTCCTCACATTAAGGAGAATGGACTAGAGAGGGGCTGAGGTAAATACAGAAAAACCAGTAAGATGTTATTACAAAGTCCAAGTAAAAGATGAAGTTGGCTTAATGAGGGCGTAAAAGTAATATGAATCAGAAGAATAGCATAATGGTCAAGCAGAGAGGAAATGGAAGTATATCATTATAAGACTCTTATACTATACTTGAAGGGCTAAAATATCACTTCAAGGCAGACTGTGATAAGTAAAACAACCACTGAAATTATAAAATAAAGCTAATAAGCAAATAAAGGAGATAAAGTAATTATACAAATATTCAATTGGTCCAAAATAAGATGAAATAAAGGGAAAACAGAAACAGTAAATGTTAGAAAAATAGAAAAAAATAGCAAGAGGATAGATGTTAACCTACCTATATCAATAATCACAATAAATAAAAATAGTCTAACTAACTTAATTGGAGTGATAGAACTTAATTGGGGTGATACAACAAATGCTGCTAGAAGAATTGGATATTAAAATGCTAAAAACATTTTTGATCCATCTCTCAAACCATATACAAAGAATTAATGCAAAATAGATTATAGACCTAAATGTAAAACCTAGAATAATAAATCTTCTAGAAGAAAACGTAGTAAAGTCTTCATGATACTAGTTTCCTACCTCTGGGCATTTACTCAGGCAGTTCCCTTTTCCTTTAACCTTGGGTATCAAGGTTTTTTTTTCAAATCTATAATTTTGCAAGATCTAAATAAAATATAATCTCTTCCACATTCTCTGAACTTTTTCAAATAAACCCAACTCTCCCCTCTTTAAATTTCCCAGCTTGTTCTATTTTTTCAGCATTTCTCACTGACTACCTAGAATTCTTATTATTCATTTATCTGCCTTAATTTTCCTATGAGACAGGGAGCTCCTTGAAGGCAGGGATGGGTCTAATTTATACTCTAATTTCTCAAACACAGAACCAAGCAAGGTACGTGGAACAGAGTAGCCTTCACTAATATTTTTCATGCACATACCATGTGCCAGGCTCCATTCCAAGCTCCTTAGATGTATTAATTTATCTAATACCCTTTGTGAGGATGACAGAGTTATGTGAATCCACTGGTGCCTAGAGAGGAGATGAGCCCAAGACCACGAGGCTGGGATGGCGGGGGCCAGATTTGAATCTTGGCAGTCTGACCCAAAGCCTATGCTCTCAACTCAGACACAGCACCTCCTGCCTTGCCCCTGAGGCTGAGGCCCCAGAGATCCCCAATTGCCAAGCTACAAAAAGGGAGACCAAGAAAACAGGGAGCTGGACATAGCTAGAGCTCTAAGGTCCAGGGCATAAATCGGAACATGAACTAATTAGAGCTTAGCTATGAGCACTGAGATGTGCAGGCCAAACAGCACACCTGGAGCTCCAGGTCCACCTCAGGAAATAGAAACTTGAGTGCCTACTACTCCCTGCTGGGTCCCAGATCCTTCCAGTAGCACCCAGCTAGGGGTGCACAGCCGGCATGACAGCAGCTTGTATGGTGGAGGATGCAATGCTGGACTTGAGCCCCAACCCTACCATTTACTGTTCATTCATTCACCCAAGAACCATCTAGCTAGCCACCCTGTGTCAGGCTCTCTGTCTGGAGTTTATACTGAAGGGAGAAAACCTTAGTTGTGTGGTCTTATGGTATATACTTTCTGAATTTCAACTTACTTACCAGCAAAGAGGGGCAATAAAATTTACTGTAACAGACAGAATC
>PVIY010043649.1:0-20202 GCA_004026745.1 Myrmecophaga tridactyla
AACCAATCAAGACCCACCCAAATGGGTGGAGACATGTCGTCCCTTAATCCAATTTAACAAGCACTCTTGACTAAATCACATCAACCAGGGAGATGATCTCATTAGTTTCAAACATACAGCATTGAGTAGAGATTATTCTACCTTTATGAAATGGGATTTATATTAAAACATGGCTTTTCTTAGGGGGCATACTTCCTTTTAAACCAGCACAGGGGGATAAGTTTCATAGGGACAAACCCCAAGATTGAGGGCTCAGACTATTGATTTAGTTGTCCCCATTGCTTGCGAGAATATCAGGAATTCTCCAAATGGGGAAGTTAAAATTTTCCCCCTTTCTCACCATTCCCCCAAAGGGACTTTGCAAATACTTCTTCATTCACTGTTCAAATCACTCTGGGATTTATTGGGGCATCACACTAACCTGGACAAACCTACAAAATCTCACGCCTTATTGAAGGTTCCATGTGCTTATGGTGTTCAATTAAACTGTCCAGATAAGTTAAATTAAGAAATGCACAAGTCAAAATATAAATTTTGTACCAAATAAACATTTCTTGCTTTAGTCTCACACAGAAGTTGAAGTTTTAAAATACGAATGACCATCAATTTTCAACACTCTGCAATATTGACATTCCTTTGTTCTTCCTCATGCAAAAACATTTTTGAATTTTGTAAATTTAGTCACTATCATTGTACACTCTAGGCATTCCTAGATTATACCATCTCAGTCTTTTATCATATATCTTTACTTCTGGTTTCATATGCACCCCCAGCCCTCCTCCTCCCTCTGTCCTTCTCACATTCAGCTTCATTCAGTGTACTTACATTATGATACCACAATTAGGTAGTATTATGCTATCCATTTCTGGATATGTACAATCAGTCCTATTGCGCAATCTGTATCCCTTCAGCTCCACTTACCCAATCTCTACCCTATTTCTATCTCCTGATGGTCTCTGTTACCAATGGAAGCTTTCCAAATTCATTCACTAATGTCAGTTCATATCAGTGAGACCATACAGTGGAATACTCACTTGTAAAGTAGTTAAATTTTATCAGCCTTTTATTGTTAATCATTATTTTTCTAATATGGGAAATCCTATCCCTCTCTAAGACTATGAAAATATTTTTCTAGATAATTAAAAAACTTTTTTCAGAGTTGGGGTTTTCATCCATCTGGAATTGATCTCTGTGTACAGTGTGAAGTGGGGACCAATTTCAGTTGTTTCCCATATGGATGCTCAGTTGTCTTAGACTCAATGGTCTGTCCTTTCTCTCTGTCATATAAGTGACAGTGGTGCCACTTATATCATGGTACCATTGTCCAAATATATGTATATAGGTCTGTTTCTGGGTTCTACATGCTTTTCCATTATTTATTTGTGTTTTTTCTGCGCCACTTCTACATTTTCTTAATTGCTTTGGCTTTTTAAAAGCTTTGTAAAAAGTCTTGATATCTGGTAAAGCAAATATATCCTCCTTCTTCTTTACCCTTTGCATTTCCATATGAATTTTGGAAGCAGTTTGTCAAGTTTCACAAAAATCACGTTTTGGTATTTTGATTGGGATTGCACTGAAGCTATGAATACATTTGGGAAGGACTGATATCTTTGTTGAATCTTCCAATCTATGAACAGGGTATACTCCTTCATTAATTAGCCTCGGTAATGTTTTATAAGTGTATCTAAGGAGTTCTAACATTTCTATAAGATTCATTCTGATACAGTTCATAGTGACTTTTTTTTTTGCTATTGCACATTTCTTTTTAAAATATATTATTTGGGAAATTACAAGTATAATTTTTATATTGCTTTTGTATTCAGAAAAATTGTGGACTATGAATCATAGTTTTTTTTTCTTTTGGACTTTTCTATGTGCATATTATTTGTTAGATGTTTAATCATTCTAAGCCTTTAAAACAAGTAAGATAACTCCAAAGTAACGTGGCTGGTTTGCACAACTTTTTTGAAAGGATCGCCAACTTTGTGACATTCCAATGAAAGATGTGAACTTTTGCCTTTATCCCTAACAGTGCATATATACACAGATAGCAGAAGTTTGCACACCATTTCACAGGCCCCTGACGGCCATGTTTAGGCTGTGCACACCCATCTTCAACTAATTAGCCCAAACCAGGGATTTCTGCTTCGGAGAGATCCTTGTCCATATACTTCCTTTAGGGAAAAACTTTACTAATGTGGACAAGGTCAAGACTTCTGCTTCAATCAGTTTTTTTTTTTTCTTTCCATGATTACAGATATCGCTGTTCACCTAAATATTTTGATCACATGTAGAAACCCATGAATGTGTTTTGGATCCTGGAAAATTCACAATCATTGCAGGCAAAGGAACACTAATCATTAGATATGTGTGTGTGTGTGCATGTGTGTGAGAATGTATCATTTTATCGGTGAAGGAAAATATGTCATGGGAGTTCACACCAAATTATCTTTCTTTTTTTTTCTTGCAGCTGTTTCCTCTGCCTCTCCTCTATGTTGGAAACCATATAAGTGGATTATCCAGCACAAGTAAATTAAGGTAGAGTGCAAGAATGGTAGATGGGAGGGAGGGTCTACACTCATTTCCTTCTAATGGTACAAAGACCAAGTTTGATTTTTCAAGACGATGTCTGGAATACTTATAGAAGGCAATAATATAATAATAAAAATAGAGACAGACTTTCACCATTTCACACAGGAAAGGCAAGATCAATGCTTTATGTATAAATGCTAAGAGTAATAAGTTATCCTTTTCGATGGGTGACTATGGAGGATCGTTTTTCTTTGTTACTCTCATTATGGACCCATGGATTTGTGTTTACGTGATATGTTTCATTTTACCATAGAAATAATTCTTTTGATGCTCAAAGTGTCCCATTTCAAGGCCAGCGGCTCTTATGCCCTACAGCCCCCAGCCTTTGATCAGTTCCTTGATTTCTGATACAAAACATCCCAGGCTCATCTGGAACTTCAGTGTCATTCCCCCAAGGATCCCCTGGCTATTTTTAATGTTAAATGTTATTTAGAGACCACAGTCTGGGTTCTGGCTATATTTTGAAGGAGGGATCAACCCAATAGCTAGATGAGTAAGATTTGGAGTGTGAAAAAGAGAAAGGTATCAGAGATGACATTGTGGTTTTTGGCCTGATGAAGAGAAAGATTGGCATTGCCATTTATCGAGAGAGGGAAGACTGAGTAAAGCAGTTTGGGAGTGAAGATCAGGGGTTCGATTTTGGACATGTTAAATTTGAGGGGCTTATTGAACATCCAAATTGAGTGTTGACTAAATGGTTAGATATTCTAGCCCAGAGTTCAGGAAAGGTGCTGGCTAGAGATATACATTTGGGAGCCAGTAGCTTAGGGATGACATTTAAAGCCATGAGACTAGAATACAGTCGAGAGAAAAGAAGAGAGAGACAAGGATAGAGCCTCAGGCCACTCTGGTTTTAGAGGGAGAAGAAGAGGGACCAGCAACTGAGAGTGAGGAGTGGGCAGGAAGAAGAAAACCCAAGTGAATATACTGTCCAAGAGCCAAGGAAATGTGAGTGATTGTTTCCAATACTTAATGATGGGTCAAGTAATATGGGTATGGGGACCTGATCATTGGATTTAGCAACATGGAGGTCACTGGTGACCTTGACACTTGCAGTTTCAATGGAGTGGTGTGGGTAAAAGACTGGAGCAAGTTTAAGAGAGAATGGGAGGACAGGAATTGGGGAGATGAAGGCTGGGCAGCATCAAAGCCTACCTGAAGTCTGTGGTTGTGATGCCCTTGATGAACTACTCATGGATAAATACAGGTTGTCTGGGCCACCAGGGAATTCAGAATCAGATTGCATGAGGGCCTGAAGAAGGCAGGGGGAGGTCAGTTTAGGGAGGCAGAGGACAGCGGTGGACTTGGAAGTCATCAGGAAAGGCTTTATCAGGGATGATTGAATTGAGATGAATCTTAAAGAGATGAGTGTGGAGGAGGAGGTTGACTTCGTGAGGGTTTTCCAGGCAGAGCGAGCCAAGTGAGCTACCCAGGTATGTGAGCAGCAGGGGACTGCACAACAAACTGGGAATGCATCATTGGCCTTGGGGGAGGAGGGGGAGGAGGGGAAGGGAGAGATAGATGAAGGTGGGAAGGCGGTCACAGCCCAGAGCCAGAAAGGCCATATTCATCTGATGGCATTGGAATGTCACTACAGGAAATGTTTAGTGACCTTGTGGAATGATACTGTGTAAATAGGCCCGTATTTTTTTTTTTTACTTTTTAAATTGTATGATAAAACATACATACAACGCGAAGAAAGAAAAAAGCACTAGTTTTCAAAGCACTCTTCAACAAGTAGTTACAGGACAGATCCCAGAGTTTGTCATGGGCTACCATATGATCCTCTCAGATTTTTCCTTTTAGCTGCTCCGGAATATAGGAGGCTAGAAGGAATAAATATTTTTTTATCATTGCAATTGACTTTTTTTTCTTTTTTGTGAAAAATAACATATATTAAGAAAAAAGCAATAAATTTCAAAGCACAGCATAACAGTTAGTTGTAGACAGATTTTAGAGTTTGGTATGGGTTGCAATTCCACAATTTTAGGTTTTTACTTCTAGTTGCTCTAAGCTTCTGGAGGCTAAGAGAAATACCAATATAGTGATTCAGCAGTTGTACTTGTTTGTTAAACCCTACCTTCTCTGTATAATCCACTATCACCTTTGATCTTTTGATCCCATTCTTTGGGGGTTTTCAGGATCATGGAATAGGTCCATATTTTAAAGACGTTCATTGTGTTCAAGAATTAGCAAGTTACCTCCTTGTTTTTAACAGCTTAATTGAGATATAATTTATATACCATATAATTCACCCACTGACAGTGTACAAGTCAAAGATTTTTAAGACATTCACAGTGTGTGCAACCATTACCGGTATCTAATTATAGAGCATTTTCATCTATCCCCCAAAGCACCTTACCCATTAGCAGGCGATCCCTGTTCTTTCCTCCTTCCCCCATCCCAAGCTCTAGGAACCCACTAATCAAATTTCTGATTTGCTTTTTGTGGACATTTCATAGAAATGAAATTATGCATACCATAATGCAATATGTAGCTTTATCTGTCCAGCTTCTTTCACTTAGCATAAGTGCATCCATATTGTAGCATCTCCCAAGACTTCATTCCTTCTTGTTGCTGAATAATGTTCCTTTCAATGGATATACCATATTTGTTTATCCATCCATCAGTTAATGAACTTTGAATTGTTTCCTCTTTGGGGTTATTATGAATAAAGCTGCTATTAACATTTATGTCCAAGGTTTTGTGTGGGCATATGTATCTATTTCTCTTGGGTAGATACCTAGGAGTAAAATTGCTAGGTCATATGGTAACATTTTGAGAAACTGCCAATCTGTTTTCCAAAGTGACTGTACCATTTTACATTCCACCAACAATTTCTCCACCTCATCATCAACACTTATTGTCTGTCTTTTTTATTATAACCATTCTAGTATGTATGAAGTGGCAGCTCATTGTGGTTTTGATTTGGATTTCCCTAGTGTCTAATAATGTGCTTATTGACCATTTGTATATCTTCTTTGGAGAAATATTTGTTCAAGTTAGTTCTTTGCCTACTTTTTTTTTTTTTGCTTGGGCAGGCACTGGGAATTGAACCTGGGTTTCCGGCCTGGCAAGCAGAACTCTGCCTGCTGAGCCACCGTGGCCCACCCCTTTGCCTATTTTTAATCAGGGTTATATTGTCTTTTTATTATTGAGTTTGTTATTTTGTCTTTTTATTATTGAGTTGTAAGTGTTCTTTTTATATTCTGGATACAGATCCCTTAGCAGATACATGATGTGCAAAATTTTTCTCAACATTCTATAGGTTATCTTTTCACTTACTTTATGGTATCCTTTGATGTACAAAAGATTTAATTTTGAGTAGATTTTATTTATCTGTTTTTTTCCTTTGTTGCCTGTGCTTTTGGTGTTGGATCTGAGAAGGCTTTGCTGAACCCAAGGTCATGAAGATTTACTCCTATTCTTTCTTCTGAGAGTTTTATTGTTTAACCTCTTACATTTAGATCTTGATCCATTTTGAGTTAATTTTTTTTTGCATATGGTATGAGAAAGGTTCCAAATTCAATCTTTTGCTTATGAATATCCAGTTTTTCCCAATACCATTTGTTGAAAAAACTATTCTTTCTCCATTGGCTTGTCTTAGCACCTTTGTTGAAAATCAGTTGCCCATAATTCTAAGTGTTTATTCCTACACTCTCATTTCTATTCCTGTTTTGGTTTGCTAAAGCTGCCAAAATGCAATATGCCAGAAATGGGTTGGCTTTTTTGGGGGGGTGGGGGCGGGGAGTTGCTTTTAACAATGGGGATTTATTAACTTAAAATTTACAGTTCTTAGGCTATGAAAATGTCCACCTGAAAGCATCAAAAGGACAATAGCTGGACTCTGAAGACAGGCTGCTGGTATCTGAGGCTTCTCTGTCACATGGGAAGGCACGTAGCAATGTCTGCTGGTCCTTCTTTCCTGGGTTTTGCTGCTTTCAGCTTCTGGCTTCGGTGGCTTCCTCTCTCAGCTTTTGTGAGTTTATCCTTGTCTCTTAACTTCTCTGGGGCTTCTCTGAGCTCTCTGGGCCTTTTCTGTGTGTCCTTTATCCTCTTATAAAGGACTCCAGTAAGGCGGTTAAGACCCATCTTAAATGGGGTGGGTGACATCCAACTGAAATAACCTAATTAAGTTCCACCTAGAAAGATCAAAGGTGATGGTGGAGTTATACAGAGAAGATAGGAATTAACAAATGAATATGAATGCTGAATCATTAAATTGATATCTTTTTTAGTCTCCAGTATTTTAGAGCAGCTAGAAGTAAAAAACTAAAATTGTGAAACTGTAATCCATACCAAACTCTGAAATCTGCTCTACAATTAATTGTGGTGCTGTGCTTTGAAAATTATAGCTTTTTTGTATATATATTATTTTTCACAAAAAGAGAAGGAAAAAAAGTCGATTGTGATGATAAAATATTTAAGCACTTTAGCTCCTATATTCTGAAGCAGCTGGAAGGAAAAATCTGAGAGGATGGGTATGGCAGCCCATGACAAACTCTGAGATCTGTCCTGTAACTACTTGTTGAAGAGTGCTTTGAAAACTACTGCTTTTTTATTTCCTTGTTTAGTATATGTGGTATACTATACAATAAAAAAAAGTTAAAAAAAAAAAGTTCCCACCTATAATAGGTCTGCACTCACAGGAATGGATTAAAAAAAAATGACCTTTTTGGGGGTTGTTTAACACCTTCAAACTACCACAATTCCATTGATTATATGTCTATCCATATGCCAGTGGTAGATTGTCTTGATTATTGTAACTTTTTAGTAAGCTTTGAAATTGGGAAACACGACCCCTCAAACTATGTTCTCTTTCAAGTTTGTTTTGGCTTTCTGAGTCCCTTACTTTTCCTCATGAATTTAGAACAGCTTGTCAATTCTGCAAAAAAAAAAAAAAAAAAAAGCAGTTTAAATTTTGATAGGGACTTTGTTGGATCTGTATCTTACTTTGGGGAATATTTTTATCCTAGCATTATTAAATCTTCTGGTTAATGAACATGAGATGTCTCCCCATTTATTTAGATCCTTAATTTCTCATAACAGTATTTTGTAGTTTTCAGTGTACAAGTCTACACTTCTTTGGTTAAAATTATTCCCAAGTTTGTTATTCTTTTTGCTGCTATTGGCTGTTTATTAATTCCATTTTCAGATTGTTCATTGCTACTGCATAGACATATAATTAATTTTTGTATATTTATTTTATAACTATACAACCCCACTTGACTCATTTATTTGGACTAATAATTTTTAGTTGATTACTTAGAATTTTAGTTATATGCAATGTCATCTGCAAATAGAGATAGTTTTATTGCTTCCTTTCTAAAGTGAATGCTTTTTTTTCCTTGCCTAATTGCCTTGGTGAGAATAACCAGCATAATGTTAAATAGATGTAGTAAGAGTGGACATCCTTGACTTGTTCCTGATCTTACGGGGAAAGCACTCATTTCTCACCATTAAGTATACCTTGTCTGTTTTTAAAAGATGCCATCTAAAAATACTTTTTGAACTTAATTGAAAGTAGATTCTTTTTTTTTTTGCTTGCTTTGAAAAGGAAATTCAAACCAGTTTCCTAAGATGTGCTTAAGTGTGGATATTAAGTTCCTGAAGATTCTTTCTATATGTGCCCTCTAGTTGTAGTCCCATTGATGGTGTAAAACCTTCTGCTCCAGTCTGGTCTGGAAGGGCTGGCCGCTCCCTCTCTTGGACTGCTGATCTGGTTTTCCCTTCTCTAGTCTACTGTCTTTTCATGGTCACATCTGGATGGAATTGGGCCATTCCAGCTCTGGCAGCTCATTGACTGTCCATGGAGCTGGGTCCTGGAATTTCTGGGTTTTGAGAGTGGGTGAATGCTTCTTAAGTGCTTCAGTTTTTTTTTTTCTGCTGTGTCATTCTTGGGATATTGGATTTTTTTTTAATTAGACAAGTTGTAGGTTTACAGAAAAATCACGCATAAAATACACCCTTGAGTTCTCATATACTGCCCTTTTATTAACAGCTTGGATAGGTCTGGTCCTTTTGTTACAATTCATGAAAGAACATTTTTATAATTGTACTGTTAGCCGTAGTCCATTGTTTACAGTAGGGTCCGCTGTGTTGTACAATCCTATGTTTGTTTGTTGTCTTTAATTTTCATTCTAACAACATACATCCAACCTAAAATTTCCCCTTTGAGTGTCTTAATTTTCAAAGAAGCATGGTAGCCTCATTACAAAAAAGTCTGGGGAAAAAAATCGTCCATAATTCTGTATTCTAGTACACCTTTTAAAATACTCATTTTCAGTCTTGCCTCATGTACAAACACATCTTGTTAGAGTCATAGACACTGCATAGTTTTATATCTTCCTTGCTTTATTGAATGTTTATTTTCTAAGAGTGGTAAGGCCTTATATTGTCGAGTTCTATTTATACTGTTCCCTCACACAGCTGTATCATAACGCGCTAATCATTGCCTTGTTCTCCGACAGTTAGCTTGTTTCTGATGTTTTTCCCAAAGACAGCAGTGCAGTGAATGCTCTTGTGCACGTGGCTTTTACTTTCTTTTGGATTATTATCTTAGGATAAATTTCCCAACAAGGGATAATAAATAAGGTTCAAGGTTCTGGCCATTTAATGGCTGTTGGTAACATAGTCCCAACTCGATTTGCCAGAAGGTGGTATCGGTTTAAATTGCCACCAGCTGTCCCCATGAGTGCTACTTCCAGAAACATCTTTCTAGCATTTAGTTAGTTTGAGGTTTTAAATTGTTAGTTAGTGAAAGTGTATGAGATTATTTAATCTCCATTTCTTTTGTTAAGGTGGTTTGTTAATATAGGAGAAGGGTCCATCCTTATGTTGAAATTAGAAAATGGTCGGGCTTAATTAAAAATGTAAAACAGGCAAACAGCAAATAAACAGATTTGATTTTCTCATGTTATACTTGATTATTTTCTTATTCTCCCAACAGCTTGCCGATGTTTACCGTGCTCAGGAAATTTACCATCCCACTTACTTTACTTCTGGAAACCATCGTACTTGGGTGATTTTTGTGTTTTTCTTCCCTTCCTCCAGTGTCCCCCCATCCCCATCATCAGTAGTTTTGCTCCTAGCCAACTAGTCAGCTTTCCAGATAGTTGAATTGAATTGCTGCTTGCAATAACTTTAGGACAAAGTGATTTATTTACTTAAAAAGTCACTTGTTTCAGTGATTGCCTGAGAATTTTTTTTTGATTGCCTGAGAATTTGAGTGATTTTTTTTATTGTAATTTTTCGTTAGACAAATCATGCATGTTTGTGGTAGAAAAATTACAGAAATAAATAAAAACAAATGTGACTCTGTTTCCCAAGCCAAAGGAGTGTATACCGACTTTGGAATACAGAGGGAGAAATTATTCAAATACACGTGTAAGAGTTTGGGAAATCAGGGAAATAGATTGTGATGCATTGCTTATAATGTAAGATCAAAAATAAATTAATTTTTATAATTTTGCCGTAAGGTAGCTCAGCCTGGCATCAAGAAAGGTTATTCTTGATTTTGCTGTGAAAATAATTCAGCAGCAATGAGATTTTAATGATGGTTCAGTGTTATCAGCCCTACTATTGAATTTCATCTTAATCTTTGGATGCTTAAGATAAGTTCAGATCAGTTAGACCTACCTCAGGAACTCTTCTGCATTTTGTGCCCCCATGTCTGTAGGAGAACAGAGAAATCGGTTTATAATTAGACCAAGAAAACCCCTTAAGGAATAAAGCAAATTTGGTGTGACTAACTAATCCACTTACAAACACTTTTAGGGCCTTCTGTTAAGCATTGTCTGTTAGATTTTTGCTATAAAACTGTTAATGTCTGTTTGCAGGTTGTTTTTTGAATATAGTCCACATTTAAAATTTTATTCTCCTTCCCCCCTTCCTTTTTTTTTTTTTTTTTTTAATGTATTTGTCTTTTTTTTTAAACAGGAAACAGTATTCATTGGGCGTCACTGTCAGTGTCTTTGCCATCGTTCTTGGGGCTTTCATAGCAGCTGGGTAAGACCTCGGACTGTTTCTTCTCAATAACTTCTTTGTGCCTTTGACAATAGGTCCAGCCCCATCCTCAGTTTTTCGTTTTCCATCTGGCTGCTGCTGAATTGAGCAGCCAAGAGACAAATCTGTTGACGTTAGTGGAATCCCCATGTGTTCCTGTGAAAGTCAAACTGGGTTCCCAGCTGTCCAGAATGTTTGGAAGAATATAGAAGGAGAATGTTACCAGATATTAGGACAGCTTCTCTTTATAAAAGGGAGAGAATGGCTTATTTTTATTGCTGAATGTTGGTCATTGATGTAAAAATATTACTGGAAAAAGTTCTTTAAAAGTATTAACAGATTTACAAAACCTTGCATGCTGATTTGTTTTGACATTCTGTAATACTTCAGCACTCACTATCACCAGTAGTAACATATTAATCAATAAATACATTTGTATGCTTGTGTTATGAACCAAGCAAGACTGACCTATTCATTAATAATATGAAGTTCGGGTACAAGAAGTCCATGTTTGTGTTTGAAATCAGGTACTCAGATCCTTGTCTTTTTGTTTCCCTGTTGTTCATAGCCTGGTGATTAGTGGCATTTGTGGAGGCAGATTCCTTGGGTTCAAAATTAGTCGTGCCCCCTATCAGCTGTGTGACTCTGGGCAAGTTACTCAGGCATTCTGTGCTTCATTTTCCTCCTCTGTAAAGTGAAGGTGATGATTGAAAATGAAGCCTACTTGAATAGGGGGAAGTAAGAGAAGGTTGAAGGAATTTCAATAAAACTAGTTGTCAAGGGCTTGTTTCAACCCAAGGGACATAGATCATTAATTGCAAACTAAATGAGGTTGTTAGCGCCCAAGCCAGGATGCCTGGAATCTTATGCTGATCTCCTCACTCACTTGGTGTCTAACCAGGGGCAAGCTATGAAACCTCCCTCTGCCTCAGATTTTTCAACTGTAAGTTGGAGACGAAAATAGCATCCACCTCATGGGCTTGGCTTGAGAATTAAATGGTGATGCATGAGCAGGATTTTTTTACCCTTTGATGAAAAAAAAAATTTTATCGTGAAAAATGACATATATACAAAAAAGCAAGACATTTATAAAACACACCACAACAATTAGTTATGGAACAGATTTTAGAGTTTGGTATGGGTTATTGTTTCACAATTTTAGGTTTTTCCCTCTAGCTGCTCCAGGACACTGGAGACTAAAAGAAATATCAATATAATGATTCAGGAGTCATACTCATTTGTTCAGTCCTATCTTCTCTTTTATAACGCCACCCATCACTTTTGATCTTTTTAAAAAATTATTTATTTTTTAATTGATCTATATGATATATTCACATACCATGTAATCATCCACAGTGTACACAGTATCATCATATAGCTAGCACGCACAGGATTTACAGAAGGGCTCAGTGAAATGTATTGACTGTTTTATCACATTCCAGGCGTTGATTTAGGTACTGGGACTCCAGCAGTTAACATCAACAAGAACCGTTGCCTTCATGGATTTATAGTCTATGAGCAATCAGGGAACAAAATAAAGAGGTTAAAAAACATAGCATATAAGATGGTGATAAATTTTAGCAGTTGTAATAATGATCAGTATGAATGTGTCCAGTCCCTTTCCTAGGCCAGGATTCACTTTTTTTTCTTGCCCCGTCCCTAGTCCTCTCTTGAGGACTGAGTTCAGCCCGCTTGGAAGTGACCTGTTTGGTTTCCATGCTCTTTCTATACTCTGAACAGCATGCTGGTGTAGATGTTTAGCAGCGGTGTTCAGACAAGTTTTATGAATGGAGAATTTTGTTCAAGTGAGCTCCTCCATGGAAAGCAGCTTAAAAAGGAGGGGGCTGTGTAGACAATGTCCTCCTTCCCCGCGCTGCTGAACAAACTATTCTCTAGGCTCCGTGACTCACAACTTGAAAACCAAGTACATTTTAACAAGTAGTTATAGAACAGATTTTAAAGTTTGGTATGGGTAACAGTTCCACGATTTTTCATTTTTTTCTTCTAGCTGCTCCAAGACGCTGGAGACCAAAAGAAATATCAATATAATGATTCAACAGTCATACTCATTTGTTAAATCCTGTCCTATCTGTTAGACTCCTCCTTCCTTAAATATCATATATACCTAAAAGCAATAAATTTCAAAGCGCAGCACAACAATTAGTTGTACAACAGGTTTTAGAGTTTGATATGGGTTACAGTGCCACAGTTTTAGGTTTTTACTTCTAGCTGCTCTAAGCTTCTGGAGGCTGAAAGAAATATCAAAATAGTGATTCAGCAGTTGTACTCGTTTGTTAAACCCTACCTTCTCTGTATAACTCCACCATCACCTTTGATCTTTCTCCCACTCTTTAGAGGTATTTGGGCTATGGCCATTCTAACTTTTTCATATTGGAAGGGGCTGCCAATAATAAGGGTAGGGAGATGGAACTAGCAGATGTTCTGGAGAGGCTGGGCCTCTAGGCTTCAGAACTTGTCTGGATCAGGGACCTATCAGGAGGTTGGAGGTTTCTAGAAAGTTACCCTAGTGCATGGAACCTTTTTAGAATCTTATATATTGCCTTAGGTGTTCTTTAAGATTGGCAGGAGTGGTATGGGTTGGAGTTTGGCAAGCTATGATAGGTAGCAAAGTCTAACTGAAGCTTGCATAAGAGTAACTCCAGAATAACCTCTTGACTCTATTTGAACTCTCTCTGCCACTGATACCTTATTTGTTACACGTCCCTTCCCCCTTTTGGTCAGGATATTCTTTTTGTTTTTATTAGAGAAGTTGTAGGTTTATAGAAAAATCATGTATAAAATATGGTATTTTATACATGATTTTTGTACAGGTATAATAAATGTACCACCCTATTATTAACACCTTGCATTGGTGTGGTACATTTGTTACGATTTTATAATAATTTTATAAACTATAGTCCATGGTTCACCTTGTGGTTCCCTGTTTGGGTTGTACAGTCCTATGGGTTTTTTTAAAAAATTTTTATTCTAGTGATATGTATACAACCTAAAATTTCACCTTTGAGCCACATTCAAATATAAAATTCGGTGCTGTTAACTGTATTCACAATGTTAACCCAACACCACCACCCTCCATTACCAAAACTTCTCCATCACCCCAAATAGAAACTACATTTAAGCCTCAACTCCCCATTCCCCACCCCCACCCTGGCCCCTGGTAACCTACATTCAGTTGAAAACTTTTACCAAAAAAATAGTTCATAAAAGCTTTTTAAAGTCTCTAGTGAGGAATGTCACTACGCTCTTCGTGTGCAAAACTGACCAGTAGAAATTCAGCTGATATTTAGCTTTGCAACAATACTCTAATGAGCTGAACGGGTAAATTGTGTCTCCAAAACCATCTAACGTTTTCTGAAGAGCCAGCCTGAGATAGCAATTCTCAGCTCTCCCCTTCCCCCAGTACCCACTGATATCGTATGATATGAATGCATATCATCTCCTCAGGCATCCAGGCAGGCAAAGGGAACGAGGAACTTTGCACAGGCTCCTAAAGCTTTTGCCCACATGGGACGTACGTCACTTGCTTTTACATGTTATTTGCCAAAGCAGGGTGCATGGCTCTGCCTAATGCTCAACGAGGGTGGAAAGTGCAGTCTGCTATGTGTGGCCAGACAGAGTTGAAATGGAAGGCTGTGAATAGCTCTGATGACAGCTAGTTGGGACCATGAATTTTCTCTGATTTACGAGACGAATACAGTCTTCTCAGATGTGTGTGCGCGTTCACTACTGTCCTAAATGAGTGACGGCTAAAACCATCCAACAGCTGGGCCGGGCTTTAGGAAGTAGGAACACCACCATTGGGGCCCCCTGCCCCCGGAGGGAGAGACTTGGGGATTCTGGAAACTTCCCCTCTGGGTCTCTAGGGAAATGGGCAGCCCCTTCTTCCTGCTCATCTCCACATCTGGTTTTTGTACTCATTCAACTCTTTGCCTTTTCAGGGAATGGAAATTTTCAAGTCTTTTGGACACTGAATCAAATGTGGGTGGGCGAGAGATTTGAAAGACACTTTGAGGAGATCAATTTTTTATGATTGAGCCAGAGAATCCTGACATGTGTCGAGTCTAAAATTAATTTACTTTCTCACAAATGTATTCGTAGGTCGCAATACCAGTGGCTGCGTCGTGCAAATCAGATTTAATTTGCATGAAGACTTTGATGTCATTTTTGTCCGTCTGTCTCGCTCTCTCTCTTGGATTAGAAATAATCTTGTTTGAATATATTTTTTACAAATTATGATATGGGCCTGGTTCTGATGGCAAGGATCAAATCCCCTCTTGGCCCAGCCACTGCTTTCTTTCCTTCTGTGCCATACGTTTATGCCAAACAGTTTTTAAATTTAAAGTGGAAATTGAAGAGAAGATGCCTCAAAAGAAAGGAAGGAAGGGAGCCTTTAGAGGCATTGCATAGGAGAAGGAACGGACACCTGCCTTGCTGTTTGGTTGGATAGCGCAGTGGGGTGGGGGTCTGCAGTGACTGGGTACCAGATGGAGGTGTCACTTCCTCATCAGCCCCTCCTCCCCCAGCCGCTGCCCAGCCGCCTACTCTCACAGCTGTCCCCTGTCAGCCGGACCCAGGGGATGGCTCTGTTTACTGCAATAAGCAAACCCACTGGGTGGGCTGGACAAAATGCCTCTGCCTAGAGAAGTCTGTACTCACCAAAGGCAAAAGCGAGGGTTTTGCAGGAAAAGGAAGAGGGTAATGTCCCTCTGGTTTTAGGCTGTTTGTGATGAAGTTGAAGCCACCTGATCCGTTTGGTTTTGTTTTTCTCTGGAAGCACAGCAGAGAAATTAACCACTCCCCATCCCAGGGCAGGAAAATAAACCGTAGAAAAGGTTGTTACCGGCACTGCAGGTAGATTTGATTAGGGAAAGTTTTGGAGCCGAGTTGTGTCTCCGAATAATCATCCCTCCTTTTTTCGTTCTCTTTACCAGTTCTGACCTGGCTTTTAACTTGGAAGGCTATATTTTTGTATTCTTGAACGATATCTTCACAGCCGCGAATGGAGTTTACACCAAACAGAAAATGGACCCAAAGGTACCAAACCCTCACTCTGTGGCTTTTAAGATTTATAATCTGGCACCAGAAATTACATGAAAAAAGAAAACGAATCTGTCAGGTTGGCATGTACTTTGCATACTATGATCCATGCGTTGCTAAGTTTTTTTTAATTCTTTTTGTCCGTATGTGTTCTTGCGACGCCTTGTCTTGCGGAGTTTGGGGTGAAAAATTAAATAGCAAAGGAAAAGATGCCACTATTTTAGATGCAAAGTAAGAATATGTATATAGGGCATTATTTTGAAAAATAAATTAAAATTAAAAGCCATTATTTTCTTTTTACCATCGTCATGGGTGCCCAAGGTGTGGTATTATTCTGGGAATGACACTAGTTTGAGAATCTGGAGGTGTGGTCACAGACTCAAGTTTTGTCACTTGGACCGGCCTTTGTAACTTTGGACCTTAACTTCTCTGAGCCTGGTCTTTGGAATGAGATCATTGGAATGGATGACTTATGAGGTTATGCCTGGCAAAAGCCTTTCTTCGCCTGAAATTGCTGCCTTTTTAAATTACAAGGGGCTGGGTGGGCAGATGAGCTTTTCTTCCAGGCTCTGCCTTTTATCTCCCAGTCTCCACCCCTCGCCCCCACCCCAGCTGTTCCTGGAACCCCGTGAGGATGAGCCAGCCATATGTTTCTTTGTTGCCTAGTCCACTCTGACAGACAAGGCTATTTCCATGAACTGTTTTTGTTTGCACTGCTTTCTTCGCGTGGTCATTTGTTTATTTTTTTAACGGTGGAAGTTGTACAAAAACAGGTTTGGTTGCCTTTTGAGAACCACAATATGTCACCCTTTATTGAAAAACGGTGGAGGAGCAGTACAGCCACAGTAACAGAAAGCGAGTTTTCGCAGATTGGAAAATGAGATCGCTGGTGTTTTTTACCCTGCCCTTCTATTTTCAGAAGTTCTGTTTATACTAACATTTTTGATGCTTTTAATTTTGTTCCAGATATTCCATGTTGAATAACATGAGTTTTGAAAAGCACAATCAGACTGTTAGGTATGAACAGAACCTTGGAGGCCACCCGTCTCCATCCATTTGATCTGCAGTTCCAGTGCAAACCCGGTGCTGATTCTGAAATCATAGAGTGCTTGCAGTGGAGCATTTTACGTCAGAAATTTGCTGAGATTGTTCCAACAAGGCAGTGTCTCAGTGGCCGGAATGCATATTCTATCTGTGTGAACACATAGCTGGATAAACGGCTTCAGGAACTCTGATGTTTTCTGTGTCTAAACTTGAGGGGGCTTGTTTTGTCTCCGCAGGAGCTAGGGAAATACGGAGTACTTTTCTACAATGCCTGTTTCATGATCATCCCAACGCTTGCCTTTAGTATCGCCACCGGAGACCTGCAGCAGGTGAGCCAATGACCAGAATTACACTCCGACTCCGTGGTCTTTTTCAATCTTAGTGTGTGACCTTTGGAACTCACTGAAATAAAAATTGTGAAGGTAATTAGGGCCACCAGGAGGATACATGAAAGCAGAATGTTTGATATCCCCTAAAATACCTTTGAGATTCTCTCTTCACTGGCCCATGCCCTCGGACACATGGGAAGGGGCAGGAAGAAGATAGGACAAGAATCCTGGACTTGAAATGTGGGGGGAAAGAACAATAAAAATCTGAGTTTGGGTCTGTTGTCGCTTCCTCTGCTGGTGTGGTAACCCTGAAAAAGCTCCTTAACCTAGAAGGGGATTTTGCTAGTTTTAAGATGGATTCTTTCTTTCTATAATTCTTTATTTGTGTTTTGGACATTTTGAAACATATGTAAAGTGGAGGCAATAAAGCAGGGAACTCCCATGTACCTGCTGCCTGCCTTCAATACTAACCTGCCTTTTTTTTCCATTAATTTTTTTAAAAGCCATTTTTTTGACATACATTCACACACTGTATAATCCATCTAAAGTATACAATCAGTGGCTCAGCGTATCAACATATGATTGTGCATTCATCACCACAGTCAATTTTAGAACATTTTCATTACTCCTAAAAAAGAAAACCCAAAACATCCCATATTCCTTATCCATTTCCCCCATTATTATTATTTTTGTCTTTATTTTATTCCTCATTTACCCACACACTGAGTGAAGGGAATGTAAGTCCCAAGGTTTTATAATCACACAGTCACATGATAAAAGCTATGTTGTTATATAATCATTATCAAAGATCAAGGCTACTGGATTACAGTTCAGCAACTTCAGGTATTTCTGGCTATTCTAAAACTGTAGACATTAAAAAGAAATATCTATGTAGTCATGGTCATTTGTTACATCCTAATTGCTCAGTTACACCTCCTCCCTCTCGTTTGATCTTTCTCTCTGTCTTCAGGGATGTCTGGGCAATGACCATTTTAGCTTCTTTGTGCTGGAAAGGGGTGTTGACGTTATGGGGTAGAGGCATGAAGCTGGTTGATGTTCTTGGAGAGACTGGGACCTCTGGGTCTCAGGGCTTATCTGGCTTAGGAATAATCTGGAGGCCTTAAGTTTCTGGAAAAAAAATAAATTTACTAAGAAAAACATTAATAGGGTCTTAGATAGATCCCAGGGTATTCTTTAGGGTTTTCAGAAATACTGTTGGTTGGGGCTTGGCATAGTGCGGCAATTTGCAATATCTGGCTGAAGCTTGTATAAGAGCAACTTCCAGAATGACCTCTCAGCTCTATTTGAAATCTCTTAGCTACTGAGACTTCATTTTGTTTCATTTTTTTTCCTTTTGGTCAAGAAGGCATTGTCAACCCCATGATGCCAGGGCCAGGCTCATCCCCTTGATTCATGTCCCACGATGCCAGGGAGACTTACACCCCTGGGAGTCATGTCCCGTGTATGGGGGAGGGTAGTGAGTTTATTTGCAGAGTTGGCTTCGAGAGAGGCCACATCTGAGCAACTAAAGAGGTCCCCTGGGGGCGAATATTAGGCATAATTATAAGTAAACTTAGCTTCGCCATTGCAAAAATAAATTTCTTAAGGGCAAATCTCAGAATCAAGGGGCTTGGCATATTAAATTTGGAGTGCCTAAAGCTTGAGAGAATGTCAAGAATTTCCTAGGTAGGTACATTTAATAGTTATACATTTTTTTCCCAGTCCCTCAAGAGGACTTTTCAAATACTTTTTGATTTTCTGTCCATAATGCTTTGTAATATATTGGGGTATTATAACTTACCTGCCTTTTGCTGTTCTTGCTTCATCTGTCCCCATCCACCTCCTCTTTTTTCTTTTTCTTTTTTTCTGAAGTATTTTAAAGCAAATTCCAGACATCATGCCATTTTCCCTTTAAATACTCCAGGATCTACATTTGAATTTTGAGTAGTTTTTTTTTTTTTTCCTGGTGTTTGCTCTGTTTGCCTTATCAGTTGCACCCTAGGTCAGGGTCAAATACCATGGTAACCTAGTAATAAAAGGCTAGGTTCAACGGGGTGGAGTGGGGGTTGGTTAGGGGCAATGGGGGCAGGGGAGACCTAGTCTCACAGGAAGCCTGAATATTCTGCCATTCACATCCTTAGCAGCCACCTTGAACTGTGCCAGCTCCCTGCCAAGTCCTATATTCTTCCAAAAGTTGCCAGCAAAATCACTTCTAAGATAAACTGCCTGTATCTTAGGGAGATGTTTGAGTTTATAGGTGAAACTAGGCATGATGGACAAAACTCTGGTCCCACAGGCACCACCCAGAGAACCAACCCCAGACCAGACTGGCGTTAACCCTATAGTTACTGGACCCCAGGGATGTGGGCATGGGGTGAGTGGGGGCTGTTCACGGGGGTTCCAAGCAGGAGTCATTTAATTTACCAGCAGACATGAAAGTATTTCAGTATTTCACAAGAGCATGGCTGTGCAGGGGCACACTGGTTGAAAAAATCACTCCCTTTTAGGGGTGTGAATAACTTTGAAAGTCTGTAGGCTCAATGCTATAGAAAAAACAGTGAAATCTTCACTAACATTGGTTGGCCCCATGTTCCATGAATGAGGACACACTTCTTCCCATCGGCCCCCTTTAACCATGGCCAAGTACTTTTCAGATGGCGAACCAAATACAGTCAAGAAGTGATCTTATGTGATTAGGTGTGTTAGATGGCACTATAAAATTGCCTTGTGTTTGCCGAATTTGGCTTGACTATACAGAAAGCTGGTTGATGAATTAAAGCAAAAGATTAACTCCTTTTGCGGATGTAAGGAAATTTGATGAGTCATTTTTCCTGGTTGGCTGGGATAGGAGCTGGAGAGGATCGGAGATGGTGGTGAGCTGAGTGTGTGTGACTCATTGTAATGGGAATTCACCCTTGGGCCTTGGACCCCATCCAGTCAGTAGAGGCACTTACAGTACCTAGATTCCATCTCTGATCAAGAGTCAGGAATGACAGCTTCTCTTGCTCACAAATCAGGCTCTTGGAAAATACTCAGTGGGCGAACTCTCGTTACTTATTTGAGTCACCGCAATAGGTTCATAGTGCATTTAGTGTATTACAATCAATGAACTTTTTTTCTCATTAAAAAAACCCCATAAATACATTGTTTATTCCCAATGTGAAAAAGATTCATA
>PVIY010043650.1:7290-20297 GCA_004026745.1 Myrmecophaga tridactyla
GACAGCCTTTTACCAGGGTAACTGTGTATTGGGGAAGAGGAAATGATCTGATATTTTGGGGATTATTAGACACTGGATCAGAAGTGACTTTAATTCCAGGGGACCCAACATGTCACTCTGGTCCACCAGTCAGAGTGGGGGCTTATGGAGGTCAGGCGATCAATGGAGTTTTAGCTCAGGTCCGTCTCTCAGTGGGTCCAGTGGGCCCCCAGACCCATCCTGTAGTTATTTCTCCAGTTCCGGAATGTGTAATTGGAATAGACATACTGAGCAACTGGCAGAATCCCCACATTGGCTGTCTAACTCATGCAGTGAGAGCTATTTTGGTGGGAAACGCCAAGTGGAAGCCACTAGAACTGCCCCTACTGAGCAAAATAGTAAATCAGAAGCAATACCGGATTCCTGGAGGGATTGCAGAGATTACTGCCACTCTTAAGGACTTGAAAGATGCAGGGGTGGTGATTCCCACCACATCCCCGTTCAATTCTCCTATTTGGCCTGTGCAGAAAGCAGATGGGTCTTGGAAAATGACAGTGGATTATCGTAAACTCAACCAGGTGGTAACTCCAATTGCAGCTGCTGTTCCAGATGTGGTATCATTGCTTGAGCAAATCAATACATCCCCTGGTACCTGGTATGCAACTATTGATCTGGCAAATGCTTTTTTCTCAATAGCTATTAGTAAGGACCACCAGAAACAGTTTGCTTTCAGCTGGCAAGGTCAGCAATATACTTTCACTGTCTTACCTCAGGGGTATATCAACTCTCCAGCCCTATGTCATAATCTTGTTCGCAGAGAACTTGATCGTTTCTACCTCCCACAAGACATCACACTGGTCCATTATATTGATGATATCATGTTGATTGGACCTAGTAAGCAAGAAGTAGCAACTACTCTAGATTTATTGGTAAAGCATTTGCATGTCAGAGGATGGGAGATAAATCCAACAAAAATACAGGGCCCTTCCACCTCAGTGAAATTTCTAGGTGTCCAGTGGTGTGGGGCATGTCGAGATATCCCTTCTAAGGTGAAGGATAAGTTGCTGCATCTGGCCCCTCCTATGATCAAAAAAGAGGCACAACGCCTAGTTGGTCTTTTTGGATTTTGGCGACAACATAGTCCTCATTTGGGTGTGCTACTCCAGCCCATTTATCGAGTGACCAGAAAAGCTGCTAATTTTGAGTGGGGACCTGAACAAGCGGAGCTCAGCGACAGGTCCAGGCTGCTGTACAAGCTGCTCTGCCACTTGGGCCATGTGATCCAGCAGATCCAATGCTGCTGGAAGTGTCAGTGGCAAATAGAAATGCTGTCTGGAGCCTTTGGCAGGCCCCTATAGGTAAATCACAATGCAGACCCTTAGGATTTTGGAGCAAAGCCTTACCATCTGCTACAGATAACTACTCTCCTTTTGAGAAACAGCTTCTGGCCTGCTACTGGGCCTTAGTGGAGACTGAACACTTAACCATGGGCCACCAAGTTAACATGAGACCTGAGTTGCCTATCATGAGCTGAGTGCTGTCTGACCCACCAAGCCATAAAGTTGGGCATGTACAGCAGCACTCCACCATAAAATGGAAATGGTATAAATAAGATAGGGCCAGAGCAGGTCCTGAAGGCACAAGTAAGTTACATGAAGAAGTGGTCCAAATGCCCATGGTTTCCACTCCTGCCACATTACCTTCTCTTTCCCTAACCAGAGCTATGGCCTCTTAGGGAGTTCCTTACAGTGAATTGACTGAGGAAGAGAAAACTCGGACCTAGTTTACAGATGGTTCAGCATGATATGCAGGTACCACCCAAAAGTGGACAGCTGTAGCATTACAACCCCTTTCTGGGGTGTCCTTGAAGGACAGTGGTGAGGGTAAATCCTCCCAGTGGGCAGAACTTCGAGCAGTGCACCTGGTTGCTCATTTTGCTTGGAAGGAGAACTGGCCAGAGATGTTTGTATACTGACTCATAGGCTGTTGCTAATGGTTTGGGTGGATGGTCAGGGACTTGGAAAGACCATAATTGGAAAATTGGTGACAAAGAGGTCTGGGGAAGAAGTATGTGGATAGACCTTTCTGAGTGGGCTAAAAACATGAAGATATTTGTGTCCCATGTGAATGCACACCAGAGGGTGACTTCAGCAGAGGAAGGTTGTAATAATCAAGTGGATAAGATGACCCGTTCTGTGGATACCAGTCAGCCTCTTTCCCCAGCAACTCCTGTCATTGCCCAATGGGCTCATGAACAAAGTGGTCATGGTGGTAGGGATGGAGGTTATGCATGGGCTCAGCAACATGGACTTCCACTCACCAAGGCTGACCTGGCTACAGCCACTGCTGAGTGCCCAATCTGCTAGCAGCAGAGACCTACACTCAGCCCCCAATATGGCACCATTCCCTGAGGTGACCAGCCAGCTACATGGTGGCAGGTTGATTACATTGGACCACTCCCTTCATGGAAGGGGCAGAGATTTGTTCTAACTGGAATAGACCCATACTCTGGGTATGGGTTTGTTTCCCCTGCATGCAATGCTTCTGCCAAAACTACCATCCCTGGGCTTACAGAATGCCTTTTCCATAATCATGTATTTCACATAGCATTGCTTCAGATCAAGGAACACACTTCACAGCAAATGAAGTGCGGGAATGGGCACATGCTCATGGAATTCTCTGGTCTTACCATGTTCCCTGTCATCCAGAAGCAGCTGGATTGATAGAACGGTGGAATGGACTTTTGAAAACTCAATTATGGTGCCAACTGGGTGGCAATACCTTGAAGGGCTGGAGTAATGTTCTCCAGGAAGCTGTGTATGTTCTGAATCAGTGTCCACTGTATGGTCCTGTTTCTGCCATAGCCAGGATCCATGGGTCCAGGAACCAAGGGGTGGAAATGGGAGTGGTACCACTCACTATTACCCCTAGTGATCCACAAGGAAAATTTTTGCTTCCTGTCCCTGTGACTCTGAGCTCTGCTGGTCTACAGGTTTTAGTTCCAAAATGGGGAGTGCTTCCACCAGGAGAAACAACAATGATTCCACTGAACTGGAAGTTAAGACTGCCACCTGGTCACTTTGGGCTACTTATGCCACTGGATCAACAAGCCAAGAAAGGGATTACATTATTGTCTGGGGTGATTGACCCTGACTATCAGAAGGAAGTAGGACTGCAACTACATAATGGAGGTAAAGAAGAATTTTCTTGGAATATAGGAGATCCCCTAGGGCGTCTTTTAGTACTACCATGCCCTGTGATTAAAATTAATGGAAAACTGCAACAACCCAATCCAGGCAGGACTACCAATGGCTCTGAAACTTCAGGAATGAAGGTTTGGGTCACCCCACCAGGCAAAGACTCACGGCCAGCTAAAGTGCTTGCTGAGGGTAAAGGGAACATGCAATGGGTAGTGGAAGAAGGTCATGATAAATATGAACTACGACCACGTGATCAGTTACAGAAATGAGGACTGTGATGCTGTTTTGTCCCTGTTATACTATTTAAGTTGTAAGATATCAAGTTTAAGAATAATGTTGCCCAAGGATTTACACTCTATTCTGGAGAGATTTAATGTGTTTCCAGTATATGCAGGACAATTGAGTATTGTCAGGTAAAAGGAAAAAATGTGTGTTTTATTGTTTTTATTTGGAAATTGGGTATGGTTTAAGGTGATATATATATAGCTGCCAAGCTGACAAGGGTGGACTGTCATGGTCAGGTTCATGTGTCAATTTAACCAGGTGGTGGTACCTGTTTGTCTGGTTGGGCAAGTGCTGGCCTGTCTGTTGCGATGAGGACGTTTCATAGAATTAGATCATGATCACATCAGCTGCATCCACAGCTGATTCCATTTGTAATCAGCCAAAGGGGAGTGTCTTCTACAATGAGTGATGCTTAATCTAATCATGGGAAGCCTTTTAAGGAGGATTCAGAAGAGACAGGCTCTTCCTGCTTTGGCTGGTGAGCCTCTCCTGTGGAGTTCATCCAGACCCTCCATCGGTGTCGTCGGCTTCACAGCCTGCCCTGTGGATTTTGGACTCTATGTTCCTGTGGTCACGTGAGACACTTTTATAAATTTTATATTTGCAAGTGTTCCCTGTTGATTCTGTTTCTCTAGAGAACCCTAACTAATACAGAAGTCATCTAATTATCATGCCCAGGAATTGCATTGAAGCATATATAAACTTTTTTTTTAATGAAAAACTTCTGAAACCTTGCACACTGTACTATAATATACCCTCCCGCAGGCACTGCACATGCCATGTGCTAGACTCTACTTTATACTACACCTCCTATAGCGCCCTAGGATTGATTCCAGGTGTACCTCAGCGCTTTAATTCCTTTTCTTAGCAGATGCTTTCTTTAGAATCCTCTTCTGTTTTGAAATTCTAGTAGGCTCTCTATATAGGCATTGACATATATATCAAAATCTGTTTTTTGGAGTATGGACACTAGGCCCCTTCGTTTAGAAAGTGTAAAATTAGAAGATGCAATCGTTTGAGAAAAATGAAAGTAATGATACTACCTCTCACTAAATCACCATCAGCAATTTGGTACATTTCTTTGTCTTTTTTCCATATATTTCTTTTTAAGTGTAGTTGTAATCATCTTATACATGTAATTTTGGACCTGATATTTAACATAAAATTATTAGTGATTTTTGGCTTCCTGTATAGTCTCTACAACCATTGCTTTAATTATGTTATAGTGATTCATCCAGCAGCTATGCCAAAACTTACTACTTTGTTCTCCTCTAGCTGGACATTAGTTTCTTGATTCCATTTTTTACTGTTAAAAATAATAGCATTCAACATATTTAAGGATGTGACTTTTTCTGTTTAATATCTTGCCTAGTTCTCGGAAGTTGAGTGGAGTATCAAGCGCAGGGCCTGTTTGCAGCGTTTGGTGTGTACTGCTAAGTGACTGACCAGGTGAGGCACACGCACAAGCACACAGAGGTGTAGAAGAGGTTGTGTTGTTGCAGTCTGGATTTCTTTGGTTGTTTGTAGGTTTGCCTGCTCTCCTAATTGTAGTCCCCATTACTTGCTTGTTGGCCTCATTTCTAAGAATAATTCTTTGGTTTAAAGTTAATTTAAAATGAATGGATACGATAAAGTTAGCTTATCTAATTTTGATACACATTTCCCAAAATATGGACTTCAGTCTAGAACTCTGCTACTGAAATGTCACCATATATTCATGAGTTTTATAAGGACTGAATGATGTTTGCACTCACCCAGAATAAACCGCCTGAAACAGTACCTGAAAACAAACAAAAGCTTCAGAAGCCCTTAAGAAGAGAGACATCTCTAAGAAGTAAAGTTTGATCTAATATATGAGTAGCTCAAAGTACTCCTAAAAGGTGATGGGCAATTTGAAACATTTATTAAAAGTAATGAGAACTGCTGAGAACACTGAAAAAAGGGCAGGCCACAGTGGCTCAGCAGGCAGAGTTCTCGCCTGCCTAGCCGGAGGCCTGGATTCGATTCCCTGTGCCTGCCCATGTAAAAAATAAGTAAATAAAAAACAAAAGCAAAAACAAAACACTGAAAAAGTGATCAGACTTCAATCAGAGATATGGATGAAGCTGATCCAGGTGGGAAGAAGGCAAATAGGACTAAAGCGTAAAGGATGATATTGACTGTGCTTTAAAACTTCAGCTTCTGTGTGAGACCAAAGGAAGGGATGTGTATTTGGTGCAACATTTATATTTTTGGTAGAACAACATCTAATTTAACTTGTATGGTCAGATTACTCAAACACCATAATGACATGGAGCCATGAGTAGGGAGTGAGAGCTTGTGGGTTGGTACAAGTTGCTGTGATGCCCCAATACATCCCTGAGTAATCTGGGCAGAAGATAAAAAAGTATCTTGAGGGACTGGGGAAAAGGGTGAAAATAGTAAACTTTCCCACCTGGGGAAGACCTGATATTCTCACAAGCTTTGGGGCTGTCATTTGATGGGTCAGGCCTTCAATCTTGGGGGTTGTTTATGTTTTTATTCCTGCAAAGGAGAAGCTAAACCCACTTATGATCATGCCTAAAGAGTCACCCCCAGAGAACCTCTTTTGTTGCTCAGATGTGGCCTCTCTAAGCCAACTCAGCAGCTGAACTTGCTGTCGTCCCCCCTGTGTGGGACATGAATCCCAGGGGTGTAAATCTCCCTGGTAACGTGGGACCTGACTCTGGGAATGAGCCTGGACTGGCCTCCTGGGAATGAGAAAGCCTTCTTGACCAAAAGCGGGAAGAAAGAAATTAGACAAAATAAAATGTCAGTGGCTAAGAGATTTCAAATAGAGTCGAGAGAACTTTCTGGATGTTATTCTTATGCAGTATACAGACATCCCTTTTCAGTGTTTGGTATGTCAGAGTATTAGAGGGAAATACCTGAAACTTAAACTGTAATCCCATAGTCTTGGTTCCTGAAGGTGATTGAATGGCCTTAGAACTTTTAAGGTATGAAAACCTTGTGACTGACGCTCCCTTTATCCAGTGTATGAACAGACAAGTAAGAAAAAAATAAATAAACGATAGGGCATATGGGGGCTCTGGGATTTTGGGGGTGTCCTTTTTTACTTTTATTTTTATTTTTTGAATATTGAAAATACTAAAAATGTGGTTGTAAAGACGAGTGCACAGCTTTGTGACGATCCTGTGAATGACTGTGTACTTTGTATAATTATATCTCAATAAAAACATTATTGAAGGAAAGATAAGTAATCAGGTTTTGATAGACTGGTGAAAATCTGAATGCAAACCACCTTAGCCTCTCTTGCTGCAGAATCCATTTCTGCTCTTCTCACTAAAACTGAACCTGATGTCAGGTGAAGACGCAGGAGGAGCGGAGGAGGCCTCAAGAATGGAGAGTGAAATAAGCCAGCACTAATGGACAAATGTTATGTGATCTTGCTGAAAGGAAAGACTTAGAATCAGCAAATCCAGAGTCAGGAACTAGAATGCAGGTTACAGAGGCTGGGATTGGGGTGGGGAGTCTTGGATTGCACAGAGCTTCTCTTTGGGGTGATGGAAACGGTTGGTAGTAGATGGTGGTGAAAGCTGCATGGCACGGTGACTGTCACAGCACTGAATTGTGTACTTGAAAGTGGTTAAAAGGGGAAATTTTAGGTTAGAACAAAAACTTAAACAACAGCATAGTACCGTACAGTGCAACCAGGGAGCCCCACGTAAACCATAATAATATAGTTATAATAATATTCTCTCATCAGGTATAACAAACGCACCTTGCCAAGGGAAGGTATTAATAAGTGTATGTGGGGAGGGGATAATAGGGGAAATCGACATTCTTTGCATGTCTTTTCTGTAAACCTGCAACTTCTCTAATAATCCAATCCTAGACAAAAAGGTGGTGAGAAAGAGGAAAATAAATGTATTAGTGAGCGGGCTTCCTTATGGCTCCGGGTCACCTCGAGAAGAGACTGAGTTATGTATCTGAATGTGGTTAAAAGCAGAAATTTCAGGTGGTATATAAGTAGTTGGACTGAAATTTTTTTAAAAAGCAGCACCACAGGACTGCACAGTGCACGAACCCCAAAGTAAAATGTAGACTGTGTTAGTGGTGCAAATACAATAGTTTCTCACCAGTTGGAACAAAGACATCACGTTAATGCAGAATTTTAAAAATGAGACTGGGATATGGAAACCCTATGTTTCCTGATACTCTTTCTGTAAACCTACAACTTATCGAATAAAAAATGAAAATACTGAAATAAGATAGCGTGCCTGTTATACCTGCTAGTCTAGTCTCCCTCTGCCACCCAACTCAGCTTCAGCTCTGCGGGGAGCCCTAGTTTATTCTTACCCATACATCCTGCCAGTGGGACAGATGACAGCACTTCAAAGTGTATATCTAAGCGTGTGATAAGCAATCTACTCGGTTGTGTATTTAGTTCATAGGCAAACAATATGTCCTGAATGCCTATGTGTTTATCTTGTGTTTATAGAAGAAAGGTAGGAGCATTTCCGGAATTGTGTTTGTGAGAAGTTTCTGGGGAAAAGTAATTTCCTGCCGTTAAGTAAGTTCTGGAAGCCCTGAGCGAAATGAAGAGATATAATATTTTTATATCATGGCTTTTGGGGGCTTTTAGTGTGTTAACATGCATTGCATATCTTTAAGAGAGGAAGGGAAAGCATTAGAATTTCCTAACATATTAGGTTTTTTTGTGCAAATGTACACCTCACGTCTGTGAGTCTGTATTCTACAGATGTATATTTAACTTAGATGCCCATAAATACCTTGCTAATTTCATGACTGCAGTTTGTGAAATGTTGGGTTAGATTCAAAGATAAATGTGAATTTCCCTTTGGAAAAAGAAAGGAGAAGGGGGTTGTGGGAAAAAGATAGGCTTTTGTTTTTTTAACAAAGGGAAAACGCAACTGGAGGAAATAAGCCCCTTTGGGGGAAAACAGTGGGTGAGATGTAGTTTCCAGCCCTTATTTTTTCTGTTAACTGGTGAAGGCTTCAGGGGAGTGTGAGCTCTGCTTCCCCTGATATAGTTAGATTAAATGTGTCCTTAATGGAACACCAGCTCTGTTTTTCATAATGTTCGCAATGATTTATGAAATACTCTGTCTCAGAATTTAGCACTCTTTGGAGAATACTTCTGCACAAGTTTAAGGTTTGAACACTGCCTGGCACAATCTTTGACTAGAATTATTGTACGATTATAACTGGAGCTAGATCTTTTCTCCTCCTTTCTCTTTCCTCCTTTTCCTTCACGTAGCTGATTCTTTCCTTCTACTACCCAAGAGGGTAAGTACTTTTTCAGAGGCTGCTCTTTTACCATAAACCACTGATTCAAAAACTGAAGTTATTTTTTATCATCCTATGAGATCAGTTGTCCACAGATATATGCAACTTTTAGATACCTTTCTATGGCCTTAGAAGAGTTAGTTGGTCCCAGGAAGCAGATGTGCGTCCGCCTGCTGTTTACTGTGTCCGCGTTGTGAGCCGGGTGCGTCTCCAGGCGCTGGAGTATGACAGGGAAGGGACGGAGAAAGGCCCTGCCCTCAGGGCCTCCGCTCCGCGGCTCCGTGCATGTGTGAGCTGTACACGGGGTGAACTGAGCACACACACCACCCACGGCGTCCACGTGTGCGCTACACACAGATGAGTGCTAAGAAGGAAAGTGAAGCAGATAGAGGGGTAGAGCAGGACGGAGTGCCTGGAGGTGCCGTTTTGGGTGGGGTGGTCAGAGATGGGCTCTCACATCAGCCCCCAGGTGCGCGCCTGAGGTGGGGGAGGGAGTCTCGGTGTTCCCAGCCCCTGGGGAGGCAGGTGCAAAGGCCCTGAGGTAGGCACATGCTCCGTGTGTTTCAGGAGCTGGAGCCAGGCTGGGAGAGTGACTCAGACACGTGTGTGTGTGTGTACAAATCACAAAAGGCCTTGCAGGCTGGGCTGATAACTTCGCATTGTGTCTGAAGCGTGACAGGCGAAATAACCAGCACCCAAACGTCAGGAACAATGGGATGTGTGCCCTTTCCACTCTTCCTTCTCTTAATCACTGTAGTCAAAAAATTCCTACAAGAAAGGAAGAGCAGCACGTGTGCCGCCGTGGGGACTTGGGGCGACGGGCCCCAGGGGAAGGCAGGGTCGGGTGGCCCGTGGCAGGCGTGCATCCTCAAGGCAAGGGTCACAGCGCAGACTGTTGGTTCAGTGTGTAGTGTGCAATCACCCCTGTTCATAAACCCACAGGCTGGGTGACCGCGGGCAGAGGCCAGCAGCGCCAGGCAGGGGAGGCCTCTGGTGTGTCTCGGGCCACCTGGGGGGTGGGCTTTGCAGGCCGGCGCCGCGGGAGGGGGCAGGAGTCAAGTGACATGTGAGACCCACGGTGTCAGGAGGGGAAAGAGCTTCTCCAGAGCCCCTGGGAACCCGCTCCTGACGTGAGGAGGTTCAGTCTGAGGATGCAGACGTCCCATCCTCCCTGTGACCCACTGGGCCGTGGGTCCCATGTGGGTAACGTGACTCTGGACGTTCTGTGGTGCCTAGAAATGGTGACAGAGCCCGGTGCCCGGGCACGATGCTGCAGCTCCCCGGTGGTGCCACCCCCAGCGGCTTTGGCTTCTCACCTGGCTTGGCCCCGGGCAGCCCCGTGTGGGCGTCACCGTCTCGGGGTTCAGAATGGGAAGGAACCCGGGCCCAGTGTAGCCTTGCAGCTTAACTGCCACACGGCCTGTGCAAGCCCAGAGTCGCTCAGGCCTCGGCTCCTTCATTCCTAAAACGGGGGCAGGAACCCAGGCCTGTTACTGGGACGTCCAGCACGGATCCAGCATTCGGAAAGTACTTGGGAAATGCAGTAGAGCTCAGGGTGCAACGAGTAGGAACCTGAGCCTTCTGGAACCATCGTTGGATGACTGGTTCACTTTGAACGTAGTTTCTTCATAGTGTTGGTATTCAAAAAAATCAAAATTTAGCTATAAGATGTATGCAGTGTCTGTTCTCCAGCTGCTCACTCCTTCCACCCTTCCCATTCCTGGATCCGTCTAATCATGGAAAGGGAGGGAAGCCCAGACTTACTGAGCACCTACGCACGCCATGCGCATTACAGGTCTTGTCCCATTTGATCCTCATTGCAACGTTTTAAATATTATTATCCTGGTCTCCTAGTTGAGAAAACGAACGCTCTGAAAAACTAAGAATTAAGAATTTACCAATTGATAAAGTGGCAGAGATGGTCTGCTTGAACCCCAAACCTGACCTCCTTCCTGACTCTGGGTTGTCTGCTGAGGCCATGTGAGACGCCCCTGAAAACAAAACCGGGGGCCAGGAACCGGGGAATTTGTACTCTGGTCTCTGAGTCTCCCTGGACTCTCTGTGCATAAAGAAGGCCCCAGAAATGGGCCGGTGCAGAAACGGGGCAGCTAGCTCTGAACCTGTCCTTGGGCTGCACTAGGGGGAAATGCTTCCAGCCTGTTTTCAGAGTCAACCCCCCCTTAAAGTGTCATGGTCCTGGTAGTTGTCCCCCATCTGAGCCTCAATCCCCTTCCAAGGGGAGATCACCCCTCCTGCCACAGCTCCACCCAATCATGAAGACAGATCTTAAATCTTACTTTAGACTTTTCTTTTATGGAATAAATAGCCTTTCTCATAAGGCCTATTTCCCTGGCCTTTTACTAACTTTCACAGCTCTTGCTGGAAGTTCCCTAATGCTCCCACTACTGGTCTAAGTTATTGAGTCCAAAACCGAACGTTTAATTCTAACAGGACTCTGAGAAAAAGCTGGAACTAGAGGACCCGTCCTCAAGTCCTAGATGCTTTCCCCCTGCTGATATGACCCCAGGGTGTGCTTGACATTTCGGCTTCAGCACTAAACTACTTGAGTCATTCTTCTTACTGTGAAGAAATGAACTTGGGAAAAACAATACATTGAGAAAAGGGTTATGGGAAGATGGCAGAGTAGAAAGCTGCAGGCATCAGTCCCTCTCCCAGAAAAACTATTAATCAGGCAGGCACTTCCGAATAGAGTCTCTCGAGACTGCAGAGCCCCACAGCGCTCTGTGCTGCATGCAGAGGAGGAAGGAGGAGGCTGGTGAATTGCAGTAAACACCAGGGACCCACCTGCTCTCTCTCCTGCGGTTACTCGGCCAGCAGTGGTGGCTGCCCCAGGCATAGCTTGCTGGTGTCAGAAAGGGACATAAAATTCCATTTTCTCAGGCTCTGCGGTGGGCGCGGGCCTATCTCTGTGCTGAGCTCTTGACTAGCTACTTTGGATCGCTGGGGGCCCAGCTCCAAGGGCAGCATTTGTCCCAACATGCCCTGACGGAGCTGGTGGAGGAGGCTTAGACAGCACGCTGCCCTTAGATCCCGAAGGGTAGTGGGAGGGCTGCGCTTGCAGGGCAAGAAAACGCAGCTTCGGGGAGCCCTGGAGGGAGCTCCTGCACCCTTCCTAGCACCCCCCTTGTCCCCTTCCAGGGCAGTTTGGCGCTAGATGGAGCGCCCTTTGTGAGACCCTGGGCGGGAAAGACTGACCTGGGAAACTCTGTTCAGGAGTGACCCCTCCCAGAATTTTCTCTCTAGGCAAAACCAGCCTAAGATAATGAAAGCAGCTTAAGAAACAATTGAGATGGAAGGCCTGGGGAAAAGGCTTACCTGCTTTAATTCTAACAGCGGGACACCCAGGGAGGGAGGAGGCCTGTCTCCAGGGAAGTAAGGCAGGAAGTCAAACAGAGGAGCTCCTGAGGCGACTGGCAGGCTCAAGCCGGGTCTAGACACAAGCCCAGCAGAGAAAGGGAGGATGTGCACTGGGCATTGTCGCGGCTGACCTGCCACGTAGCAGGGCTAACGCTCCACAGAATCTCTGTCATGCACCAGCTGGTTACACACTCAAGAAACAGGGAACAAATCCCAGAGTTGCCATTTTTAAATATTAAAATATACATGTGAAACAAAAGGTTACAAGACAAAGAAACGGGAAATGAAAGGAGGGAGGTAAAAATCCAGAAAACACCAGCAAAGGAGACCAGTCTATGAGATTATATGAGAATCTCAATAAAGAGACAGCAATTTCAAAATAAATAAATAAAACTACTGGAGTTGAAGACCAAAATGACTGAAATGAAAAATTCCCAGTAGGGTTTCAACAGCAAAATGGAACTGGCAGAAGAAAGAATCAGCATACTTGAAGACAAGACAAATGAAATGAGTCAGATTGAGGAGCAGAAAGAAGATTATTAAAGGGAGACTAGTGTGAGAGATCGGTGAGACCCGCCAAGCACACCCGTAGGTGCACTGGTCCCGGAAGGAGGACCAAGGGACAGAAGGCATACTCCAAGAAATAATGACGGAGCGTGTGTTGGTTTGAAAGGAAATATGCCCCCTAAGAAAAGCCATGTTTTAATGTAAGTCCCATTTCATAAAGGTAGAATAATCTCTAGTCAATACTGTATGTTTGAAACTGTAATGAGATCATCTCCCAGGGTGATGTGATTTAGTCAAGAGTGGTTGTTAAATTGGATTAGGTGACGACATGTCTCCACCCGTTTGGGTGGGTCTTGATTGGTTTATTGG
>PVIY010043651.1:0-20197 GCA_004026745.1 Myrmecophaga tridactyla
ACCATCGCTCCTTTATATTCCCTTACATTAGAGTTCAACCTCATTAGCTAACGGTTCACCCATCTCCAGCTTCTACGTATCTCTAAGCCCCCATCTTCTGTATTATAAGCCTCTGATTATACATTTATGCTGGCCATAAAGGTGGAATCATACAGTAACTATGCTTTTGTGTCTGGCTAACTTCACTCAGCATTATGTCCTCAAGGCTTATCCACCTTGTCATGTGCTTCAGGATGTCATTTTGTCTTACTGCTGCATAATAGTCCATCATATGTATATACCTCATTTTGTTGATACACTCGTCTGTTGATGGGCATTTGGTTTGTTTCCATCTTTTGGCGATTGTGAATAATGCTGCTTTGAACATTGGTGTGCGAATGTCTGTTTGTGTCATTGCTTTCAGCTCTCCTGGGTATATACCAAGTAGTGCTATTGCTGGGTCATAGGGCAACTCGATATTTAGTTTCCTAAGGGACCACCAAACAGTCTTCCACAGTGGCTGCATCATTATACATTCCCACCAGCAGTGCATAAGTGTCCAGTTTCTCCACATCCTCTCCAAGGGACAAATGATTTTGAACACACGAAAGAGCAAATGCAAAAAAACATGGAAAAATTTGAATTGGATCTCAGGAAAATGATGGATAAAACAAAGCATACAAACATAAGAATCATCATTGTCCAATAAAGAGGAGAGAAGAGTAAAGGGCTAGGAAGATCAGTGGAGGACATAATGGGGGAAACTTCCAAACTTTTACATAAATATGCAAATCAAAGAAGCCCAATGAACTCCAGATAGAATAAATACAAATAGACCTACCCTAAGACACATACTGATCAGTCTGTCAAATATTGAAGAGAAGTAGAAAATCCTGAAAGTGGCAAGAGAAAACCAACCTACTACATACAAGGGACACCATATAAGACTTAGTTCGGACTAAATAAGGGATATTTATTGCCCTTAATGCATAAATTAATAAAGAAAAAAGAGCAAAAATCAAGAACTTAACTGCTCACATGGAGGAATTTGAGAAAGAACAAAAAACTAACCCCAAAGCAAACAGAAGAAGATAAATAAAGATTAAAGCAGAGTTAAATGAATGGGAGAGGAAAAGAACAATAGAAAGAATCAATAAAACCAAAAGTTGGTTCTTTGAGAAAATCAATAAAATCAATGGGCCACTAGCAAAGCTCACAAAGAAAAAAGGAGAGAGGATGCAAATAAACAAAATCAGAAATGAGAGGGGAGTCATTACCACACACCCTGAAGAAATTTTTTAAAAATCATAAGAGAATACTATGAACAACTGTATGTCAACAAACTAGACAACTTAGATGAAATGGACAAATTCCTGGAAACACACAAACAAGCTATACTGACTCAAGAAGAAATAAAAGATCTCAACAAACCAATCAAAAGTAAAGAGATGTAATTAATCATCAAAAATCTAATAAGAGAAAAAGCCTAGGGCCAGATAGCTTCACAGGGGAATTTTAACAAACATTCTAAATAGAACTAACACCAATTCTGCTCAAACTTTCCAAAAAAATTGAGGAAAAAGAAACACTACAGGACTCATTTTATGATGATGTTAACATCACTTTAATACCAAAACTGGGTAAAGATGCTACAAGAAAGGAAAACATGAGACCAATCTTCCTAACGAACATAGATGCAAAAATTCTCAACAAAATATTAGCAAATCAAATCCAACAGCACGTTAAAAGAATTATACACCATGACCAAGTGAGAATGCAAGGATGGTTCAACACAAGAAAATCAGTTAATGTAATACAGCACATTAACAAATCGAAAGGGAAAAATCATATGATCATCTCGATTAATGCTGAGAAAGCATTTGACAAAATTCAACATCCTTTTCTGATAGAAACAGTTCAAAAGATAGGAATCAAAGGTAACTTCCTCAATATGATAAAGGTCATACATGAAAACCACATGGCCAGCATCATACTCAATGTTGAGAGGTTGAAAGCTTTCCCCCTAAGATTGGGAACAAGAAAAGGATGCCCTCTGTCACCACTATTATTCAACATTGTAACAGAAGTTCTAATGACAACAATCAGTCAGGAAAAAGAAATAAAAGGCATCTAAATTGGAAGGAAGAAGTAACACCTTCATTATTTGCAGATGACATGATACTATACTTGGAAAATCCTGAGAAACCTACAACAAATTTACTTGACCTTATAAATTCAGCAAAGTGTTAGGTTAAAAGATTAATCTGCTAAAATTAGAAATGTTTCTATATGCAAGCAATGATCTAAATGATGAATCAACTAAGGAAAAAATTCCATTCAAAATAGCAACTAAAAGAATCAAGTATTGGACAGGCCATGTGGCTCAGCAGCAGTTCTCACCTGCCATGCTGGAAACCTGGGTTCATTTCCCTGTGCCTGCCCATGCAAAAAAAAAAAAAAATCAAGTATCTAGGAATGAACTTAACTAAGGATGTAAATGACTTGTACACAGAGAATTACAGAACATTGCTAAAATAAATCAAAGAAGATCTAAATTGGGGGAAAGACATTTCATGATCATGGATAGGAAGGTTAAATACAGTTAAGATGTCATTTCTACCCAAATTGATCTACAGATTCTATGCAGTACCAATCAAAATTCCAACAACCTACTATGAAGACTTGGAAAAGCTAGTTACCAAATTCATCTGAAAGGGACAGAGACCCTGAATAACTAAAAGCATCCTAAAAAGGAAGAACAAAGTGTGAGGATTAACACTCCCCAATTTTAAAACTTATTATAAAGCCACAGTGGCTTTATAATGCTGAATGAATTAAGTTAGACAAAAAGAATAGATACTGTATGATTCTACGTTTATGACCATGCTAAAGGTAAAATCAGAGGCTTATAATACAGAATACAGGGGACGTAGAGATACACAAAAGCTTGAGATGAGTGGACAGTTAGCTAATGAGGTTGAACTTCATTGTAATGGAGTAGATAGAAATGAAGGCAGTTCACTAGTAGGTCTATAAGTAATATTACCATGTTGAAGGTGACCCTGATTGAAAGGGGTTATATAGACTCATGTGTCCCACCAATTAACACTACAAATATAAACATAAATAGTTCTTTCATGAACTATTGCAAAGGTATGACTCTTGTACAAAGAGTGTATAATTTCAGGGTATAGGGGGAAATTGCTATTGCATTCTATAGCTATGTTTAACAGGAAAACATCCACAGTACCACAGCAATACCAGGAGTACATAATGGGGTGGGGAGAGGACATGAGTTAGGGGGAGGTTTGGATTTTCTGTTTGATGAGGGTGTGTTTATTGGCTATCTTGCTCTTGGAAACAATGAAATTATCTAAAATTGAGAGTGTTGATGGACTGTTGACTTTGGACATTATACATGAGGCCCAGTAGATGGAGGTGGCTGAAAGATGCACTGAACGGAGGTAGATTGGCATATAGTGGTGTATACATATGATCAAACATTGTGCTGCTACAAAAAGGAACAAACTTGTAAGGCATGCGATGATGTAAATGAACCTGTGGGACATTTGGCAAAGCAAAATAAGCCAGAAACAAACAAGCAAATAAGGTATGAGCTCATTTAGAAAATACTTATAAGGAAACTGAGGCCTATTTTGTAAGCTCTTATAGCAGTTACATTTAGTCCAGAGTGGTAATTGTTATTTCTGGACTTTTAGAGGCTGTTTATATATGTATAACCTGGATTTTAGAGATAAGAACGAAATTGATCAGGTCAGGATTAAGGTAATTCAGAATACAAGGATAAGGAAGACATTGCCTATTTTTTAGAGCTTCATCTACTCTTTGAGACCGAAGGAAGAAAGGTTTATTTTGTCCAGAACTTAAATTTTCTGTACTACATAATATTACTTAACCTGTCTGGATAGATCATTTAAACAATCCAAACACAGGGAGTCCAGAATATGGATGAGGTCCTTTAATCCTGTATACCTTCATGCAATGCCTGGATACATCCCCAGAGTTTATTAATCAGATAGTCAAAGGGTATGTTGGAGTCCCTTGACGGATGGGAGAGAAGATATGGAACTATTGAGCTTTATCACCAGGGAAACCCCGGATACTGTGTCATATATTAGGGACACCCAAATCAATAGACCAAGCCCTTGATCATGAGGCTTGCTCTTGTGAAACTTATGTATGTGATGGAGGGGCTTAGCCTACCTATAAGTATGCCTGGGAGTCACCTCCAGAGGACCTCTTTTGTTGCTCAGATGTGGCCTCTTTGTCTCTGTGCCCAACTCTGCAAGTGTTTTCATTGTCCTCCCCACTGTGTGGAACATGACATCCAGGGATGAAAGTGGTATGGGAGATGACTCCCAGAGATGAGACTGGCCCTGGAACAGTGGGATCAACAATGCCATCCTGACAAAAAAGGGGAAAAGAAGAGTAACAAATAAGCTATCAGTGGCTGAGAAGAGTTCAAATAGAGTTGACAAGCTCTGAAGTTCACTCTAACACAAGCTTCAGTTAGATATTGCTACCTATCATAACTTGCCAAACTCCAACCAAAACCATTCCTGCCAATCCTAAAGAATACCTAGGGCAATATATAAGATTCTACAAAGGTTTCATGCACTAGGGTAACTTTCCAGAAACCTACAACCTCCAGATGGGTCCCTGGACCAGAGAACTCCTGAAATGCAGAGGACCAGCCTTTCCAGAACATCAATTAATTCCATCCCCACCCCACATTAACGACAGCCCCTTCCAACATGAAAAACTAAAATGGGCATAGCTCAAAACCCCTAAAAAGTGGGAGAAAAATCAAAGGTAATGGTGGAGTTATACAGAGAAGGTAGGGTTTAAAAAAATGAGTGTGATTGCTGAATCATTATATTAACATTTCTTTTAGTCTCCAGTTAAAAATATTAATAATATAAAAATATTAATCTAAGAATTAACATTTCTTAGAGCAGCTAGAAATAAAAACCTAAAATTGTGGATTTGTAATCCATACCAAACTCTAAAATCTATTCTACAACTAATTGTTGCGATGTATTTTGAAATTTATTGCTTTTTTTGGTATATTTGTTACTTTTCACAAAAAATAAAAAAATAAAAGAGAAGAAGGAGTATAATAGAAAAGATAGGGTTTAACAAATGATTGTGACTGCTGAATCATACTGATATTTCTTTTGGTTTCCAGTGTCTTGGAGCAGCTAAAAAAATGAAAAGTCATTGAACTGTAACCCATTGTGCTGGTTTGAAAGGATGTATGCCCCCTAGAAAAGCCATGTTTTAATCCAAATCCCATTTCATAAAGATAGAATAATCCCTATTCAACACTGTATGTTTGAAACTGTAATCAGATCATCTCCCTGGATGATGTGATTTAGTCAAGAGTGGTTGTTAAAATGGATTAGGTGACAACACGTCTCCACCCATTTGGGTGGGTCTTGATAAATTTCTGGAGACCTATAAAAGAGGAAACATTTTGGAGAATGAAGGAGATTTAGAGAGAGCAGCACCACAAAGTAGAGTCCATGAGCCAGTGACCTTTGGAGATGAAGAAGGAAAACGCCTCCTGGGGAGCTTCATGAAACCAGAAGCCAGGAGAGTAAGCTAGCAGATGACGCCATGTTCACCATGTGCCCTTCCAGCTGGGAGAGAAACTCTGACTGTGTTCGCCATGTGCCTTTCCACTTGAGAGAGAAACCCTGAACTTCATCGGCCTTCTTGAACAAAGGTATCTTTCCCTGGATACCTTTGATTGGACATTTCTATAGACTTGTTTTAATTGGGACATTTTCTCAGCCTTAGAACTGTACACTAGCAACTCATTAAATTCCCCCTTTTAAAAGCCATTTCGTTTCTGGTATATTGCATTCCGGCAGCTAGCAAACTAGAATACCCATACCAAACTTTAAAATCTGTCCTATAACAACTTGTCAAAAGGTACTTTGAAATTTACTGCTTTTTTTGTACATATATTTCACAATTAAAAAAAAGCAAAAAAAAAAAAAAAAGAGTTTAGAACACCAAGAGCTATCTAAAATAGGTTTTAGCTACAATAAAATGGAAGATAAGAGTTGCCACAAAATACAGTTAATTAGCCCAGAGATATGGCAGAGTTTTGATTGCCAAGTAACTCTGAATCAGATCCTTCTTAATACTAGAAAGCTAGTACTGGTTTGAGTCCTTCAACTTTGAAGATTGCAGCAAAAAAAGGCAATGAAGATATTCAAAACTTGAAAAATAATATTTACTACTTAATGATGGATGAGTGTTTACCCCAAAAAAATTTTCTCATTAAAAAGAAAGTTCAAGTGTGCTTCATATGCAGTACAATCCACAAAGTGAATGCCCTGGACACTTTCAAGATTCCTCTGATGTTTCAACAACAGACCTACTCATTTTGTAATAAAAGAAAAGAGCCAAAGTCTTGCAAAGACAAATCAGTCCAAGCAATGAGCCCTGCTTCTGCATCTATTAAATGAATCACCCCACACAAGAAGCTTGCAAAGATTTTGTCTCAAATTCCTCCTTCATCAGAATTATATATTACTACTAGAATGTAAATTCCCCAAGAGCAAGAACCTCCTCTATTTTGTTCACTGTCATATCCTGACTTTGAGAATAGGTTCTGGTACAGGAAAGGCTTTCAGTAAATACGTGTTAAATTCTTAAATTAATACTATACTATAAGGCTTAAAATGAAAAGACCTTCAGATGGTGATGCTAGCACAACATTGTGAATGCAATTAACAGCACTGAAATATATATCTGAATGAGATGAAAAGGAGAAATATTAGGTTGTATATATGGTACTAGATCAAAACTTTTTTTAAAAATCTATGGAACTTCACAACACAAACCATGGACTACAGTTAATAAGACAAACATAAAAATGTATTTTCATCAATTGTAACAAATGTACCACACCAATGCAAGGTGTTACTAATAGGTGGTAAATGGAAATCCTCTTTTTTATGCATGATTGTTCTGTAAACCCACAACATCAACAGAAAAAAATTACTATAGGTCATGGAGTTTTCTGCAGTTGTTCTCTGGCAGTCGAAATAGTAAACATTAATTCTTCAGATGTCAGTATAGATAAACAACAGCTCCTCCTGTAACCAACCTCACACCTGTAAAGTTGTAGGAGAAATTAGAAACAATTAAGGTTTAATTCAGACACAAGTCAACCTGTGATTCAATGTGTTAAGTAAGTAACTTGCAATTCCACCAAAAAGGAAAAAAAAAAATTTGGCTTTGAAATCAGTGTGTATGGGTGGGACACTGGGACCTCATTGGGGATAATTAATGCTCTCATAAATGTTCTTGTTTCCACATTAACTAGAAAACTGAAATGAAAAAGACAGGAGTGACTGAGGATAGTATGTTTCTCTCTCCCTACCTCTCTCTCCCTCCCTCCCTTTCTCCCTCCCTCCCTCTCTCTCTATCTCTGTCTATCTCTCTGTCTCTCTCTCTCTCTCCCACTCTCTCTCCCACTCTCATTTTGCCCACCCTGATATCTTCTCAGCCCCTACCTAACACGGAATAGGAAGGTAATCAAGCAAGTGAACAAAGAAACTTGTGGAATACGCCCCCTCTCAGCATCCCAAGAGGTCCCTAAGAGAAGGAAAGTAAGAGTCCTTGGATGAAAAAGCAACCTGAAATTGCAGGTAGAACTCTTGACTGGCCATTCTTCAGGCCAGAATGAAACACTTGGCAGAGCACTTCTGTTTTACAGCGCAGGAGCCACCTTCACCTCCATTTACTCGGAGTTCCAACTGAATGTCATACATAATAAAACTAGACTGGATTGGGACCATTGGGAAGTGCTCCATTTTTCTAGGGGAACGTGAGGCTCTCAGGAAGCACATCCTTAACAAAGCACTATTGTTATTTGCCCAAAATCTATTCTGATAGTAAAGCACTTTGCGTCTGTTCCCAAAGATTTCATTTAAGGTTTATTTACTGGTGCTGGATAGAACTGCTTTGCAGCATCCTTGACTTAGAGCAGCTCTGGAATATAAATGAGAGCTGGTGAGAGTGTGGGAGCCCGGCCTGAGCAGTGCTTCACTGAGCAGCGGCACTGCTGGCTTTAGCTCCCACCGCTGAGCAAGCGCATAATCTAAACCGATCAAGGCAGAGCAAAGAGGGGTGGTTTGGGGCTAAACCTTAAATTTTGATTTAATCCGAATATTGTAATGCCAAAGGAAAGCCGAACCCGTGGAATTAAGCGAGCATAGGTTATCCGTGAGCCTGAAGTGATGGGTTCAGTCTTTTGAACATTCCCTCCCGAAAGAGAACAAAGGAGATGAAAGGGAGCACTCGCACAGATCTGCCTCGTGAGCCAGGACTGGCCCACCCCACCAAAGCCCTCCTTATGGGGTCAGTTTCTAAAAGATACCATGGCTAAAATACGACACCTGACTTTGTCCTAGATACGCTTTATGGATATGTGAGAGGATTCAATGTTTGTAAATTTTTTTTTAAGAATAAAAAGCTGCAGTAATCTAGGTTTTGTTGAAAACCACATGCCATTTTGGTTGGCCATCAGAGCAGCTCCTGTCCCAGGTTTTTCGTCGCTGCTGAACAAGTCACACAGCCTGCGGCCAAAGGAAAAGGAGTGTGAAACTCGGCAGGTTACTGTGGAGTTAGAAAGCTTTGAGATAGGACCTGGGCCAGGAGCTGTTATCCTTATTACATGCAATGACTGAACTCAACTTCTGGATCACTGGGTTGGGGCAATACTTCAGCAGAGAAGAAAGCAGTGCTGGCGGTGTGGAGGAGAACGTGTCCCAGCAGTTTAGGTGTTAGAGATGAAACAATGGAAGGCAAAGGGATGAAGGCACTTGACAACTGATGCAGGTAATGGAGAAAGGTAAGTCTGAGATCATAAATTAGCTTGCAACTACCACCTATGGCTTTGAAAGGGCACAGTTGTTTCTTACTGTATCACCAGCTCATTAATAGGAGCCAGCGGTCGATGTTCCAGGTAGTACACAAGAGAACATAATTTACATATTAAGTAGTTAATCGCAGATTCCTTAGCATTCCATTTCTCAAATGCATGCCTTTCTACAATATGTCAAGGGCACAGTTCAGGTTCACATAGATACATTAAAGCTTTCTTCTGTCTATAAAAAGGAAGCTTGTTAAAAGTTATGATTTCAATACAATTGCAAGGGCTGTGTCGCTGAGTGAACCTGTGACCGCTGTCTGAAATGGAAGTGGGAACTTTTCCAGCATGAATGATTTTCCCCACTGATATTCTGATGAATTAATGGACACAATTTACCTGAAGGGCCCTATTTGAGAGTTCTCAGAAGGAGGAGGGCATGAATAATATTAACTTTTGTAATGCAAAATCATAAAAATCAATTCATTTTCCTCTCATAAATAAAACCGTATTAATAAAATTCTGTAATCTCGAGAATTTTTATGACTACCCGGAAGGCTGGGTGACTTTTCAAGCTCCATGTCACTTTCCTGTTGGTTTTTATGAATAGCTGAGGGGGTCTTCCAGGAGGAGTGGAAAGAGGCTGAGGCCTGGGAAAGAGTTGATCCATAAATCCAAACAGGGCCTGTGGTTGCACAGTTCCTGTAGAGCTAAGTTAGATATGGTCCGTACACAAATGCTTTCCTAAAAAAAAATTCCAAAAATAAACTTGGCACATGGCGGAGCAGAATGACTTGGAGTAGCTAGTGGTTCTCTGTGGGAAGAACCAGTTCAACAGGTCTTCCCCCATCACAAAAGCAGATTTATCTCACCATCTGCAACACACTGAGTGGACTTCCCCATGGAGGAGACTGTGTATCTGAGAAAAACATGCCATGAGAATGACATTCTGGAGCCCTGATTAGAACCATATTAGGGGTTTTAAATACATTTATTTTTCTCATTATTAAAGCAACCAGACTCTTTGAAAAATTTATTATTCAGGATGGTGTAAATAGAGAGAAAAAATACATATAATTCTAACACATACTGCTGTTAGCATTTTGGTGTTTTCTTTCAGGAATTTTTTCCTGGTTATCTTGGAATTGTCTTACACCATTGTTTATTCTTCCAGGAACATGAAGGAAATGATACATGCTGCTCTAGTCTACTGTGAATGGAAAGTGGGGAGCATGTCACAATGGATGAGTTTTAATAGACAAAATCAGGAAACTTTCGAGGGCTTGGGATGTTTTCCACATGTCAGATTAGATTCATGAGTACTAAATAATACTAGATAATATGAGTCATCCACTGGTGGCCACACATGAGGGAGAATTCTGTAATCTTTTCACCTAATATCTGGATTCTTACCAGAGTCACCTTTTTTCCACACATCTTTTCTAAAGATGTAACATGCATACACACACCTGCACACCCATGCGTGCTTATTACCACATCAAGAATTCTATTTCTGTGCTCAATTGCAGGAGGAAAGCAGAAGTAGGAGAATGAGGAGAAAAGAGTATCATGGAGAGTTTCTAAAGGTCAACAATGCTACATGCTATACGAGTTCAAGGAAGGTAGTAAAATCTGAAAATTAAGAGGTCACTGGTAGTTTTAGCAAGAAAATAGTTCTGATGGAGTGTTGGGGTCAGAAAATATTTATTAAGGCTAAGGAATTAAAGACAAGTGAGGAAATTAATTTTTTTCAAGAAAATTGGTTGTTAAGGGAAGGAGAAATGTAGTATAACAGAATGTAAGTAGAGTCTAAGGTAGTTTATTTTTAAGAAGAAAGACTGTGTTGGTCAATATAGGCTAAGTTTTACTGCAGTAATAAACAACTCCCAAATTCTGAAGCTATATTTCTCCTGTACTTTACATGCCCACTGCAGGTCAGCAGGGAGCTTCTCTGTCAAAGTCATTCAGGGACCCAGGAGAGTGGGGGCTGTCTCCACACTCCTTCTAGAGACACTGCAACAGAGGGGATTATACCTTGGTTCTTAAAGCTTCCAGCCAGCAGTAAAATGTGACCACACCCACCTGTTATTGGACAAAGCATGTCACATGATATTATCTAACATCAAAAGGGACAGGAAGTGCAATCACATCATGTGCCTGGATAGAAAACGAAATTATTTCTGAAGAGCTCTATTGACAAAAGACTCACATATCAAAGAAAATTAATCAGCAGAAAGGGAGAAGGAGAGGTTGATGACAAAGACCAGAAAGAGCGGTTAATTGAAAGAGCAGGGATTTAAAAAGTAAGAAATAGAGAAGGATGTTGTGCTGGTTTGAAAGGATGTATGTCCCCTAGAAAAGCCAAGTTTTAATCTAAATACTGTACATTTGAAACTGTGATCAGATCATCTCCCTGGAGATGTGATTTAATCAAGAGTGGTTGTTAAACTGGATTAGGTGATGACATGTCTCCACCCATTTGGGTATGTCTTGATAAATTTCTGAAGTCCTCTAAAAGAGGAAACATTTTGGAGAATGAGAGAGATTCGGAGAGAGCAGAGAATGCTGCAGCACCACGAAGCAGAGTCCACCAGCCAGTGACCTTTGGAGATGAAGAAGGAAAACGCCTCCCAGGGAGCTTCATGAAACCGGAAGCCAGGAGAGAAAGTTAGCAGATGACGCTGTGTTCACCATGTGCCCTTCCAGCTGAGAAAGAAACCATGAATTTTATTGACCTTCTTGAGCCAAGGTATCTTTCTCTGGATGCCTTAAATTGGATATTTCTATAGACTTGTTTTAATTTGTCAGCCTTAGAACTGTAAACTAGCAACTTATTAAATTCCCCTTTTTAAAAGTCATTCTGTTTCTGGTATATTGCATTCTGGCAGCTAGCAAACTAGAACAGATGTAGAGCACAAAATGATGGAAGAGTTTTTGTGAAAGGGCTACTTTTTCCTGTAGAAAGGCAGGAAGGAAGTGAAGATGGCTGTGGATGGAGGTGAGTATGTGCAGGTAGTGAGAAGTTGGGAAAACTCATCTTTTATAGCCTCTCTTTCAGTAAAGTAGGAACTCAAATCAATGACTATGAGAGGATTGGTGTTACAGGAAGGGTACTGAGATAGTTTTATGCAAGTTCAGAATAATTTCTATAGCAAATGCGTATCAAAGTTGCTCAAGGATTAAATGAGGATCTTCTGGTTGATAGCGTGATTCTAGGTGTTTTCATTTAGAATGCTTAAAATTGCTCCAATATGGATGATTGTCTAATTTTCTCCAGCAGTGCCCAAAAATTAGGGAAGCGAAGGTAACCGGAGATGGCTGAATTGTCCAGTGCTTGGGGTTTTGCCAGGTAAGTGCAACGAATGTTTCAGATGGTAGGGGGCGGGGTGAACATTGATAGGAAAGAGGCTGAAGGGATAAGCCAGGAAAGAAGCTGATCAACTGGGAGGAAAGAAAGTGTTGACAAAGTTCTTTTTCCTAATGAAAATTATGACTTTTTAGACTCTCTGAAAAGCAAATCCCTTGAAAATATAATGACAGGTTTTTATAGGAGTCCAATTAAATCAAGTAAGATTTGAGTACTCTCTTTATTAAACCTCCCAGAAGAGAGTTCTAGCAGAATCACTCTATCATTGGGAGTTACTACTACAGAGGTGGCTAATAAATCTACCCCTTTTGATGAGCACTTGAATGTGTCATGGGAGCCTAATATATTTTATCTACTGAAAAAATATAGATTCTAGTAAACTTGGCTTGCAATTTTGAAGACAAATCATTTTAAGAACGATCACATTAGGACTAAAGAAGTCAACATAATAGAAAACCCGGGAATCACTTAAGAAAAACCTTTATTAGAATCAAGAAGCAAATATCAATTCAGAGTTTATATTTTCAGAATCTACTTTAGTGAAATAAATTCTAGATTTTGGGAGAGATTTACTCCCCTGGTTTAAAATTCTGTATAGAGCAGGCCATTGAAAAACTATGAAATCTAGCAAGCTGACACCCAAACGCTTTATATTTACATATCCAAGAATGTGAGGATTATTTCTGTAGAGAAGGGTGGAAAGCTGAAATGATTTTATGCTCTCCTTCCTATCATTTTTTTTTCCTTGGGTCACAGGTTATTTCTTTTGCTGCTTCAATTTCAAACTCAACTTGAATAAGATACACATTTTATTATCTTGTATCTCCTAAAATAGGAGAGGAAATGATATCTCTCATGATGAAAATAAACCAGAAAAAGCAGTGTGTAAATTGGCCAGCTTGGTCTCTCCTGAAAACTTCAGCCCTATGCTTTTAGTTATTGCCAATAAAGATTGGATCCAGTCCAGAAGTAAGTAGTTTTAATCAATTGTTTTTTAGGAGGACAGTCTATAGTCTGTTGGCCTGAAAATCTTTGAGCAGTAAGTCTTGTAGAGATATAGCAGACTTGCCAAAATTGCATTACTGCTTCAAACCATCACAAATTACACTGCACTTTAAGTTTTATTACCAAGTAAGACAGCACACAAATTCATTTCCATGTCTATTGCCAATTTAAATGAATGGCTGGCTCCTGCCAGCTCAGGAAGATACCAGAGGAAATGTTGCACAGATCACTGGCCCATGGAATAAATGATAGCAGGTCTCTTGGTCATTTCATCTCAGAGCAAAATTTATATTTTAAGTAGGCTTTAAAAATGTAATGTGAATTATGCTGTGAGAGGGTAATAATTCAAAACAGCAACCATACTAAGTGCCTACCATGTACTCAGAACCATTCTAGATGTTGTGAATGAAAAAAAAAATTAAATATAAATATAAGCTCTGTTCTCAAAGAGCTTCCTTTACAATTGGGCAAAGTAAACTAACCCACAGAAAAATACATAGGACATTATGCAAGTTAAGGTTAAAATGCATGATACAACCAGTGCTGTAGGAATTCAAAGAAAAGAAAGATAAATAAATTAGTAGTATAGTAGAAGACAAGATCTTGAAAGAAGTTTAGAAACAGAGAAGAAAAATGAATATTGCAAGCAAAGAAACAATATGAACAATAGCCAGAACTTAAAAATAGAGATTTCATATTCATGGATAGTTGAAGTACTGGGAGGACAAATGGGGAGTGTGATTAATGGAGGAGAATAATGTTGGATATACGGGACATGGACAAATCAGTGGAAGAACTTAAAAACCTAGCAGCGACATTTATGTGATTATTGTGTTGTGATGAGTTGCTATTTGATGTTGTTTTTTCTACTCCCACATCCCATCCTGGCTTGGGTTGAATTGTGTACCCCAAAGGATATGCTGAAGTCTTAACCACTGGTACTTGGAATGTGACCCACTTGGAAATTGGGTCTTCAAAGTAATAACAAAGTTAAGATAAGTTCATCATAGGGTGGACCCTAACCCAACACCACTGGTGTTCTTGTAAGAAAGAGAGAACAGAGGCACAGACACAGAGACAAGAAGTCCATGTGAAGATGGAGACAGAGATTGCAGCAATGTGTTTACAAGCCAAGGGAGGCCAAAGATATCCTACCACCCCAGAAGTTAGAACAGAAACAATGAACACATTCTTTCCTAAAGACTTCAGAGGGAACATGTCCCTGTCAAAACCCTAATTTTGGATTTCTGGCCTTCAGAGTCATGGGAGAATAAATTTATACTGTTTTAAGCCACCCAGTTTGTAGTAATTTATTAAGTAGCCCTAGGATACTAAGACACACCCTAAACAGCCCTACCAACAGAGAGGGGTCACATTCATTTGTGATCTACCTGGAATAAGAAGTGCTATAGTGCCAAGTTCAGTCGGGTTAGAAATGAAACCAATCTGGAGGTCGAAAAGCAAATAAGAAGAAAACAAGCAGGAAATGGCAAACAGAAGTAGGAAGTGAAGGCCTGAAGCCCCAAGATAGGGGAGGGATAAGCCAGAACTGAAGCTTAAGTGTGGGGGGAAGAAAACATTGCTTTAAAAAAATAAAAAAGAAAGAAAAAGAGAAAGTCAAAAAGTAAAGACTAGAGGAATTGGGAAGCTTGAGAAATAAGATGATGCATAACAAGTAGATAAAAACAAAAAGATCAAAGTCTGAGAAAGTGGCAGGAAAAAATTTTAAAACTTTAGGGAGAAGGCAAAGAAAAGAGGAATTCAAATAGCAAGAGAATTAAAAACAGATGGCATCTAATGCAGACATATCATGAATTGACAAGAAGAGATTATGGAAGGAGGCTGTAAGAAAAAGAAAGAAGAGGTAAAAGTTGGATATATGAGCTGAAGGAATTTATCATGGAAAGGAGAGGGGAAGGGAGGAAAGATAAATAGATACCTTCTGGGATACAGAAGACATTCAGTGATTTGAAAGCTGCTTTTACTTCTTCATCCTTTCCCTGAACCAGCATTACCAATCTCAAACCTCAAATATATCAACTACACCATCACTATATAGATTCTTGCCCAGGTTCCAAGTCCCCAGGCTTTTTAGGGGGGTGTAGGATAACCATAAAATTTGGCTGGTTGATTCCACTTCACAGTCAGTGTGAAGCCTCAGTAGCAACGAGTTGCCACTCAGCATTTTTGTTCTTTAAAATATTGCTGTCTGGCCTCTGCCTCCATAACAGTGTTAACTTTTATCAGGCTTTATCGAATACTCAAAGGACTACACTTCCTTCCTTAAATTGTCCCTCCTCGCTTCATAGTTGCAAACATTAACTCTGGTGAGTGATGCAGAAAGGAGTTTATTAAAATTATATTGAGGGCATGCAAGGGTCATTCACGGGTAGAATTCTTGCCTGCCACGCGGGAGACCCGGGTTCAATTTCTGGACCAAGCACACCAAAAAAATAAAAATAAAAAAAAGCGTATTGGGTGTCTATTCCTGGCCCCTGCCCCCAATAAATAAATAAATAAATAAGTTGTGAACAAAATTCCCTAGAATATACATATCACATATCTGCCTCTGCATGTGTGTATGTATAGATATAGGTATACATATATGCAGGGAGACACGTAAAATTAAAATAGGTGCCAAGAACCTTGGAAAGAGGTAAAGAACCAAGCTTGAGGTCAAAGCTTCCAAATCAGCTTTTAAGAGCAGCCTTAGGCAACCGCTGCTCCTGCCACTACCTCTGCTAAGCACCATGCACTGCAGCTGGCACTGGGAGCTCAGCTGTACGGTCAGGACCACAAGAATCCGAGTCAAGGTCACGCCTGACCAGGGGATAAGCCTCGCCACCACCACTCTGTCCACAAAACCCTGATGCCTCCGCTCCCTCCTTTGCCAACAAAATGAATGCACGCAAACTTCTTCCCCCACACTACCTACTTCAGAACCCAGATCACACCCAGGTGCAGCTGGGCAATGGCGTCCAATAGGCACTCAATGCCTATCAGTTGAGTGAGGAAGAAAAAATATAAATGGAAAGAAATATAAATTAAAATTATAATTCTTAATACTTGACATGCAGAGTAATTTTTTTTTTGCATTGTCTGCATTTGAATTACAGTTGTACCCCAAACTCAACTTGTCTGTGGTTCTATTACTGTTAATAATTCCAGGAACAGCAAAGAAGATTCTATCAACTACTAACTAGCAAACGTAGATTGAAATTTGTTTTTTAAATTGACTTCTAAGTCTGCTTGCTACACGCTCCACCCATAGCCTACACCATAACTTCAGGTGTTGAGCCTGTTTCATTTTAGAGGCTATTTTACCTGCCTCAACTAGACCTCCAGAAGATCTACACAAAAATAATTCCTTCAGTCAGAGAACTTGAAAAGTTCTCTCATAGTGAAATGATGGCTTTTGAAATCTGCATAAATCACATCCATTCATGACTCATGCTTTCCTTAATATACATTCTGTATTAGCATCAAGCCAATGCAATAAAAACATCAATCCAAGCCCCATTCATTTTAAATTCAATCCCCACTGATGGCTTCTTGTTTCTGCTTCTGTTTCTCTCCTCTCACCTAAAATGCCTTTTTTCATTCAACTCTAATTTATGTCTATCAGCTTCTTCCAAACTGAATTCAAGATTACTTATTCCAAAAGCCTTCCTCGATTAAGCCCACCTGATTCTGATCTCTCCAGGGTGCTGCACCCCATCAGAACTCGTGAACTCTGTCTCACCTTTGCTTCTGCACTTGTGAATGTAATGCTTTTATTGGATTTATGTCCTTTTCTATGTGTCTATTTTCTCCCCAGCTAAGGTTTGTGCTGCTCGAGAGAAGGGGCCACATCCTCTGCTTTCCATGTACCTGGGGAGTCCACCTCTGGAATTCCTGTGAAGTAGGTGCCTGGGACATGCTCACAGAAGGAAGAAATAAAGGCAGAAAGTAGAAAATGCAATCCATTCTTCTGGTAATCATTTCAATCCTTGATCTTACCAAAAGTAGAAGTATGCCACTAGGAACTAACAATATCCACAATGTCATCTTTAAACATGATGGGAAATGATGAAGCCACATATGCAGCAGGCAACAGCTAAATTATTAAACAGGAAGAAACTAGGTGGAAGAATCTCAGCACTGAATCTCTGCTGTGATCTGTGACGGGAAACTTTACTCCGGGCCCTGATGAACTGTCATAACCCAAGTTACTAAGAGAATATGATTCAGAACAGCTCATTCCACAAGCACAGAGAAATAATTTGTTCACTTTGTAGGACTAAAACTTTAAAAGACGAGATTTTTTTTTAATATTCTGTTTGACATTTGTTGCTTTTTATATAAATTGTAACTTTTTCAAAACAAACTCTACAAAATGACATTTTTATGAGGAAATATGAGCTATGAACTCCAATAAGATATCTGCTGGTTTTAAGACTTCTTTTTAATTTGGATGACTGAAATAATGTTATTATAGTTGTATTTTAACAAGAGTCCTTATCTTGTAGAAATACGTACTGAAACACTATTGAGGAAATGTTATCTGTGATTTGCTTCCAGATTAAAAAAAAAACTGTTTTTCTATACATTTTATTTAATGTATATATTATACCACCCTATCAGGTAGATGCATTCCTGCTCATTTTATGGATGAGGACATGGTCTTTAAAAGGGCATGTTTCTTGCTGAGTCTCACAGCTACTAATTGGTAAAGCCAGAATCCAAACTAATAACTATTTGATACCAAATTCCATGTTTGTAACCATTAAGACATATTGCCTGCTTAAACACACAGCAAAATAAAATATTCCTTTGTTGTAAAAGGAAATTTTTACTAACCAGTCCATAATTACAATTTTTTTCATTATTGAAGTTGTAGGTTTACAAGCAATCACACATAAAATACAGAATTCCAATGTACGACCCTTTTATTAACACCTTTCATTAGCCTGGTAAATTGATGAAAGAATATTGTTATAATTGCCCTATTAACTATAGTCCATGGCTTATGTTAGCCTTCACTGTCTGGTAATGCAATGGCCTTTTTATTTAAGTTTACTAAAGAGAATGTAATATATTTAAGAATTCATTACTGTATTCTTACAGCAATGACTGATAAGATATTGCCAAGGGAAAAAAGGCTTTATATGTAATATGCATTACTATTCATCATTTTATTTGAAAGATTTCTGGTTTGGGTTCATTATCTCACTATTTTCCATATCCATTCAGCTAGCAAACTTATACTGCTTATAGAACAATTTAAACTACTCAACTCAGCAAACATTTACCTAATACCTTTTATATTCCAAACACTGTGTGTGTGAACCCACAAAGTTTAATATCTCAGTTAGATACTAGCTTTCCTTTCAACCATGCACCCCAAGAACTTAGAATCTAGTTGCGAGAAAAACTATAAAACACCCACAAAATGGAGTGTGAGAAGTCTTATCTGAGTTAAAGGTGAAAGGATAGCAATTATGCTGAGATGGGAGGATGAGGTAATAAGATGTCAGCATTGTGTTAGCAAGGGTATAGACTAAACTGCTGTAATATGAAGACCCCAAAATAATAAATTCATTTGCTTCTCCCTCCTGTAAGAGTCCTTGGTGAGTGTCCAGGGCCAGCAGGGCAGCTCAGTCATCCTAACTGGGTTAGTCAAGTTTGCTCCAGTTGTTGCCATTTTGCAGCTGGTGAGGAGGAAAGAGAAGTCAGTGGTAAGCAACTCTTCAGAGCGGTAACCTTGAAAGTTAGACTGTCATGTCCGCTCACATCCCATAGCTGATGACTTAGCCGCATGGCCGTCCCTCACTGTAAGGGAGGCTGGGGAAAGTAGCCTCTGTCTACACAATCATGGGCCCCACACCGACACAGGGAGCTCTATTTATAAAAGGCAAGAGGGCAAAGGGACACTGCAGGAGTCTCAGTAGCCCCTCTGGAGAGCCTTCTTCCCACACACAGAACACGCTTATCCCTAACCAAGGGAGGCAGCCCAAAGCCCACTCTGGCATCGCAGCCAATTCAAAGCCCAGATTCTTGGGGCCATGGGCTATCCTTCCCTTAAAATCTAATGACCTAGAGACAAAATAAATTATCTGCTCCCCAAGACTAATAGGAAAAATGGGGCATAGGAACAGTATAACCATAATTGTCACTGTCCTATGGAAAGGGAAAGCATGTAAGAAGCCACCAATCAGCAACCATCAAATCCTCCAGGGTAAGAACTGCAACTCCTCTCTCCACAGGTGGGAAAGGAAATTTCTGGATTAATCCATCTGACTAATCGGTCCCCTGGTCTTGCTCTCTTGGAGTAATTCACTTGGCCATTGTCTAAGGCCCTCCATTTTGGCTTCTAGGATATGACTTGTCAAACTTTCTCTTTAAAGGGTCATAAAATAAATATTTTAGGATTTATGAGTTACATGTGGTGCCAGTTACAGATTCTTGTTTTTTGTTGTTGTTTCTTATTTAAAGATAAAAAAAAAATATTCTTAGCTTCTAGGCCATAAAAAAATAGGTTATAGGCTATGAACTGAATTTAGCCTGGGGGCTGTAACTAGCCAACTCCTGCTCTAGGAGATTCTCTGTCCATTTTCATCAATGGTTCTAAATGAATTGGGTGGTGGAGCACCTGCTCAATTGGGAGCTGCATTGCCCTGAACCTATTTCCTGCTGTGCAGTTTTTCTTTTTCTTTTAACTTTTTATTTTGAAATAATTTCAAAGTTACAGGACAGTTGCTGTGCTGGTTTGAAAGAAAGTATGCCCCCTAAGAAAAGCCATGTTTTAATATAAATCCCATTTTGTAAAGGTAGAATAGTCTCGATTCAATATTGTGTGTTTGAAACTGTAATGAGATTATCTGCCTGGTTGATGTGATTTAGTCAAGAGTGGTTGTTAAATTGGATTAAGGGATGACATGTCTCCACCCATTTAA
>PVIY010043652.1:0-20196 GCA_004026745.1 Myrmecophaga tridactyla
TTCCCTAATGTTGAACACAATTGAGCATGTTTTCATGCTTCCTGTGAAAACATGAGCTCCTACTGCCCCCAGGCACATTCCTCAGAGGCCAGACACAGGCCCACTGGCCCCTCTTATGAGCCTGCCCTGCCCTAGGAGTGGGTCTCTCCATGCATATCCTCCTGGGGCTGGTTCTCACTAGGGCACCTCAGGACAGAGTACAGAATAAAGTCCAGTATGTCCACTAGGTCACCACCTAAGCCAGGCAGCACATTAGGCCACAAGGATGATTTGAGGGACAGATTTATTCTGTTAATAATTCCACTTAATCAGAGATCATTATGTAGAAAACTGAGACCCTGGAGTCGAGTGTCCTGTTCTTTTCCTTCCCTGCAGGCCAGGATGTATTATCATGTAAAGGCTTACAGCCTGAGGTGCATGGAGGCCCATACTATGAAATTGGGATTTTGAGAAAAGAAAGAGTTTTATTGTGAAGTCAACTGGAAAAGAGAAAGGAGACAAGTCTCCTGGAGTAAGTCTCCAGATCTGAGACTTACAGGAGTTTTATGGATGGAAACAGAGTAAAGTGGGGATGGTGGTGAGTTTCAGGTCAGTGTATTCTGATTTGTTGTTCCTAGAGCTGTTTATTTATGGCAGTGATTTGCCTGCAGATGGGATCTTCCTTGGTGAGGGCCCCCTCACATTTTATGTGTTTCTCATATCTCCTTATCCTTCTAATCTTGGTTTTTAGGCAGATGATTTCTGTTCCTGGTGTTGCAAAAATCATTTAAGAGATAAGTGTCATTGTTTTCTGTGCATAATCAGATTATATGACCTGTAGTTAAGAGAACTCAAAAGAAAAGGTTGCAGGAACAGAGAACATCCCCCCCGACCATTTGTAGCCTGGTCATTGTTTCAGATGGAGGCAGCAAACCCACATTTGTGGGTTCATCAAGTCTCAGGAATCAGAGAATAGGAGGTGCCCACACATGCCCTGATATTCCTGCTGACCCTGCACCCCACAGCCATACCCCACATTGCCCTGCAGAAACTAGATGCCTCCTCGGGGTCATCAGGAGAGATTCCTTAATGTTACCTTGGAAAGGGGCTAATGGTTGGCAATTGAGAGACCTGGGGAATGTTTCTGTGGCAGAGGTGCAGCCCTGGGTGTTCTGAAGCAACAGGATATGCAGCAGAAGAAACACAGAGGCCTGTTGTGAAAGATGCAGGCACAGCCTGCTCCTCTGATTCCTTGAAGAAACAACATCTTTACTGTCTGAGTTAATTTTGGAGCAGACAAAAATGATATCAATATCTGTGCTGGTAGGGATATACAAGAGAGCATCAATTTTGAGAAAGATCTTGCACATCCTGAATATGTTAAACATAGCTTCATCTTATGATCCAGCAATCTCAGTGTTTGTATGGACCCAAGAGAAAAGAAAGTAAATATCTCTGCAACACTCTGTGCAAGAATACTCATAGCAGAAATATGCATAACAGCTAGATAGATAGAAGCATGCAGAAGCTAATAAGTGGATCAACGAAATGTGGTCCATCTGTACAATGGAGTATTATGAACTTGGTTAATATGAGAAATTTTCATTTCATAAACATTGCTACAATAAAAGAAAATAAGGTATGAATTCTTAGGGGGTATGGGCAGTGTGGGAAACAGAAGTTACAGCCTCATGGGTAAGCAGTTTCTGCATGAGTGACAAAAGTTGTAAGTGAAACAGATGTTAGTGATGGCAGCACAATATTGAGAATGTAATAATAATACTGAATTGTACACTTGGATGTGGTTAAAATGGGACATTTTGTGCTGTATATTTCCTACTACAATGAAAAGATTAAAGAAGAACATAAACACACAAACAATAAAAAATGCATGAGGAAGGAAAAATCTCCCAGGTAGAAGAATTCCAAATAATTCATGAAGCTGCAGCCCCCTCTGGAAGCTGGAGCACAGCTGTGGGCTGTGGATTGTGACTTCCCACCACATTGTTTCAGGAGGGAAATATCAGACACATTCCAATATTGGGGCAGCCTCCAAAATACCTGACGTGCTCTCCTCAGAATTTCAGTGTCATCAAAACCAAGGAAAGTCTGAGAAACTAACACAAGCCAGAGGAGCCTAAAGAGGCATGTTGCTGCAATGCCAGGTGGTGTTTTCTATGGGATCCTGTCACAGAAAAAAGATGCTGGGTACAAAGTAAGGAAATATGGGTGCTGTGGACTTCAGTTAATAATAACATCTAATACTGTCTCATTAATGATAACAAATGTACCCACTAACATGTGATGTTAAGAGGGAAACAGGTCACAAGAATCTCTCTGCACTATTGTTTCACTTTTCCTCTGTAAATCCTAAACTGTTCTATAAATAAAGTCTATTAAAATTGATAGAGTAAGGACCCATGCTACAATATAGATGAACCTCAAAATACGTTATGTCAGGAAAGTATGAGACAAGCCAGTGGTCCAAATGTTCTGAAATTATGATGGAAGTTGCACAAATATTCAAATATATTAATAACAGTACAAATGTACACTGTAAATAATAAAAAATTATAGTATTAAAATTTATCTCAATACAGCTGTTTTTACAAATCAGAAGAAAGATCAAGGATCATTCTTTAATCTGAATTTATAAAATATAAACACATTTCTGATTACCTATAATACAGGATTTTATCTGCCTCCTCATTTTGTGTACAATATTCAACCTGAATTGGACGTTGACTTCTTGAAGACAATTTTAAATAGGTCAAACATAGTGTGTTGGGCAATTCATATAATGCTTTGAAACCTTGCTAGGTTCCAAAGATTTTTCTATATTTAAGAGTAATTGTATTTAGGAAAATCAGTAGGAAAAGACAACCAAAAGGAAGGAAAACATGGGCAAGAGATATAAACAGGCTTTCAGAATAGATGAAATAGGTAATAATAAAAACATTGAAAGCTCTCCACTCCCATTGGTAATGAAGTAAAGAAAAATTAAGACAACATTGAGATCATTTTAAATGTAATGGATTGGCATCATCACCAAGTGATGGTGAGGATGTGCAAACTGAGTGTGGTGGGGCTGTGGGACTCTCTTCTGGAATCTGGGGAGGTCACAGCTGCTGGGCCACAGAGAACATGTAGAGAGGGCACTCGACAGTTGGCCCTGCTGGCTCACCTCTGAGATGTCCCCACAGCTTCCTAAAGGACAGGTCCCCAGTGTCCCCTGCTGTCCCAGATTCCAAGTTCATTCTTCATTGGGATGAACATCCTGGAGCTGACTAGAGAGAAGAGACTCTGGAGTTGCCCCCACCCTGTACCAACCCTGCCTCCACATAGGGCAGTGGGTGTGGCTGGGAGTGGGGTACACATCTCCTGGGATCCTTATTGGCATCTGTTTGGTCCCTACAACTCCATCCTTCAATGGAGGGGCCCCTCAATGTTAAGACATTCCTTCTGTTGCTTCTACCACTTATGTTCAGAGAAGGGGCTGAGGTGACTGATACTTCAGAGAGAATTTGTTCTCTCCCAGGGAGCAGAAGGGCAGAGGACAGGAACAAACCCTACACTGCCTCAATTTTGGATGCCCAGAGTAACAGACTCCTCTCTGTCATCACACAGTAGGTCGAACCAGGGCAGACCCTGACTCTATATCCATCTTTTGTCCCCATCCTCAGCCTTCCCATGAGAGGGATTCCCTTATCACACTGCACAAGGAATTTCTCCCCAAAGAGCAGGTCGCTTTTATAGTGACTGGTCTGTGCCTCCTGTGGCTCTTGCACCAAGAGGGATGATCCATTACAGCAGCCCCCAGAAAGTTCCAGGGACCCCAAGCCCTAAGGCTGGACCTGCGGCCCTGGGTCTCTCCAAGGGATGGGGCAGGCACATCAGGGTGGGATGGGGATTCAGGAGAAGGACAGAGGTTTTGAAGGTGCACAGAGAGATGAGGAAGATGACACAGAATTCCCAGATGCCCTAATGAGGCCCTCCCCCAACCCACAGTTTATTTGAATAACTGAGCAGCTCCCCCTGGAGCTCATCCCCTGGGTCAGGGCCCATGATCTCATGTCATGGAAGTGAGCACAGCTACCAGGGCACATGTCACTCCTCCCCAGCTCAGGCCACCTTCTAAAAATCCCAAATTAGGTACAACTCTTGTTACCAGGCATCCATGGCCGAATCCCACACACCACAGTCACACACCTGAGTGGGATCCTTTCACACATGGTTTTTCTGCTCCCTCTTTCATTTTTCTTTCTTTGTCCCCATCCAAAGCTGGATACAACAGGCAGAAAAGGAGCTGCAAAGACACAGGGGACAGAGATGTCTGGTAATATTTATTAGTTTGTTGGTTTATTTTGTCTTCTTTGTGTTTGTTGTCTTTTTTGAAATCAGAGAGTTTCTTGTCATTGTTGTTAGATGGAAACATACTTATTACGCTCCCAGGCCTGAGGGGTTCCCCACTGGAGAACCCAGAACCCTCTCCTGCTCAGTCCCATTGCTCCCCTTGCAGGAGCCACAACCACAATCCCTCCAGGACCCATGACCCCTTGGGATCCTGGGAACAGGGATGTGTGCAGGGCTTAAGGCATTATTCAAGGACCAAGATACTCAGAGTTCCCAACTAGCAGGACCCAAAGTCAAGCAGTCTCCCTGCAGAAGGCATCTGAGCCTGGTTCTAGCCCTGTTTAGGGTGGGTCTAGGCCTGTCTTAATCAAGGTTCTTACAGGCTCCTGAGTGAGGCTGACACTGCATTTTCCATGACCACTACTGAAGAGCATGATTCTAAAACACAGTGTGACCTTCAAGCACCTGTGGCCACCTGTAAATTGTGACACTATTATTCAGGTTCCCCAGGAAACCTAAAGAGTGAAGAATGAGTGTTGCTGATTCAGGAATCAATCACTCTATAGGAGAACTTCTCTGGCAACCTCTTGTTGCTCACAGGGTCAAGTCCAGGGAGATTTCAAAAGGGCTCTGACATGATACATTCACTGACTTCACACAATGATCTTGGGAGAGCAGATGAAACAGAGAAAATATGAAGTGAATATTCTCTGCTTCCATTTTAAATTAAATAACAGATATATTTTTATTGAGTTTAGAACTTTCTATGTTCTATGTGCATATTTTTAAGGCTATTTTCCACAGTCTATGTAGGTATCATGCTGATATATATACAAATATTTAGTATCTTCATGAAGAATGGACAGCAGGGAAGTTGCCCCCTAAGACCCTGTTCCCAGAAGAGTTCCCTCTGCTGTGTCTGAATCCAAAAGGACACCTGGTACTCAACCCTGGAGGTCCCTAAATGCCTAGCAGGCTGAGAGGGGAGAGCTTTGGGTAAGGCTTGGGCTCCTTTCTCCTCAGGTCTGGAGCCCTGGGTGAGTCCTGAGGCTGCTCTGTCAGGGGCTTGTGCAGTCTCTGGTCACTGCTGTCCCCTGAGCTGGGTGTGGCTGTTACCAGCCCCTCTGGCCCCTCTCTCACCTCCCCAGGGACTCTGGACCCTGAACACAGGCCCTGGAGGAAGGAAGATGCAAGACTGAGATGCTGTTAGGGCAGAGGCTCACTTGAAATTCTCCTGGGCTGCAGTCTCAGCATAGAGCCTGAGAGAGTCCCAGACCTTCAGGGGAGAAGAAGGCAGGATGGAGATAGGTTGTCATCTGCACTCTAGGATACTGGGCAGGGTTTGAGCTCAGACTCTGGGGACAAATAGCCAATGTCTCCTTAGCTGGTCTTGGTTCCAGGCAGAGGGAGGGAGGGAAAGGCCAGGTACAGGTAAAAGAAATTTAGGTCTCATCTCTCCATGTTTCTGGAGCACTGTGGGTGCCCTTGTGCTGGCATGAGCTGTTGAGCAGTAATACACAGACTTGCCCAAAGACTGCAGCCCCAAGATACTCAGAGAGGCTGTGCTGCCCCTACTTGGAGTCAGAAAACTGAGCTGGGATGCCTGTGGGCTGAGAAGTTCCAAGCACCACAGGCTTGGGAGCCCCCAGCCAGCACCAAGTACCCCAGGGAATCTGCTCCCCTCACAAGTAATCACAATAGACTTTTTCTGTGTGTGAAAAATAAAATATATACAAAAAATGATAAATTTCAAAACAGAGCACTACAATTAGTTGTAGAACATATTTCAGAGTTTGGCATGGGTTACAATTCAACAAATTTAGGTTTTTACTTTTAGCTGCTATAAGACACAGGAGATTAAAAGAGATGTCGATTTAATGATTCAACAATTATATTCATTTGTTAAATCCTGTATTCTCTGCATACCTCCACCATCACCTTTGATCTTTCTATCCCTCTCTTTAGGGGTATTTGGGCTATGGCCATTCTAACTTTTTCATGTGGTAAGGGTCTGTCACTAATATGGGGTAGGAAAATGGAACTATCTGATGTTCTGAAGAGGCTGTGCCCTCTAGGTTTCCAGACTTATCTGGACCAGGGACCTGTCTGGAAGTTTTAGGTTTCTGGAAGGTTACTCTACTGCATGGAACCCATGTAAAATCTTATATATTGTTCTAGGTGTTCTTTAGTATTGGCTGTAATGGTCCTAGTTGGGGTTTGGCAATGTCTAACTGAAACCTACATTATAGGAACCTCCAGAGTAGCCTCTGGACTCTATTTGATCTCTCTCAGCTAGTGACACTTTATTAGTTACACTTCTTTTCCTCCTTTTGGTCAGGATGAAATTGTCAATTCCACAGTGCCAGGGCCAGACTCATCTGTGGGAGTCATCTTCCACGCTGCCAGTAAGACTTTCACCCCTGGATGTTATGTCTCACATAGAGGAGAAGGCGATTATTTCACTTGCAGTGTTGGGCTTAGAGATAGTGAGGCCACATTTGAGCAGCAAGAGAGGTCCTTTAGAAGTTTCTCTTGGGCATGCCTGTAGGTAGACTTAGCTTTGTCACTACCTATATTTGCTTAACTAGAGTAAACCTCAAGATCAAGGGGTTGGCCTATTGATTTGGGCATCCCTAAAGTTTGACACAGTATCAGGGGATTTGCTGATGTTAGTTCTTAGTTCCATATTTTTTCTCCCATCTCTCAAAGTACTTTACCAATATTTTTTGATTATCTGCTCAATATACTTTAGGATGTATCCAGGTATTACATTAAACTATACAGGATTAATGGATATCTTTCTTTTTCAGGGCTCCCTGTGCTTCAATTGTTCAAATGAGCCATAGAAATAGATTGAATTAGATTATGTGCTACAGAAAATTTAAGTTCCAGACCAAGTAAGCTTTCTTTCTTTGGACTCAAAGAGTATATGTGGTCCTCAAATATAGACAATATGTTCCTTACCCCTGTGTTCTGAATTACTTTAACCCTGACCTGATCATCTTCATTCTTATCTATAATTACCAGGATGTATATTTGAATGTATATGAGCCTCTCAAAATCCAGAAGTAATAATTACCACTCTGATTAAATGCACCTTCTCTAAGAGCTGAAAAACTAGGCCCCTGTTTTCTTATAAGCATTTTCTAAAGGAGATCATACCATAATTGTTGTTCTTTTCTTTCTGCCTTATTTTGCCTCACCAAATGTTTCATAAGTTCATTCACATCATTGCATGCCTCAAGACTTCGCTCCATTTTGTAGCAGCACAATATATCAATCATATGTATCTACCATTGTTTGCCAATCTACTTCTCAGTCAGTGCATCATTTAGCCACTTGCATTCATCAGGAATCATGTATAATATATCTCAATTTTAGATATATTTCATTGTTCCCAAGATAATGATAACCAATAAACACCCCAACCAAATGGGAAATCTAAACCTCCTCTTAATTCTTGTCCCTTGCCCCATTATTTACATTTACTGATGCTGTGGTAATGCTGATGGTTTCATTTTGAACATAGCTCATAGCATGCAATAGCAGTTTTTTCCCCCTGTACCCTACACTTAAACATTCTTTGTATAAGAATCATATCTTTGAAGTAATTCTTGCAAGAACTAATTCATATTTCTAGTGTAATCAATGAGATATGTAGGTATACAGAACCCCTTTCAATTTTGTTCATCTTCAATATGGTAATATTACTTATAGACCCACTAGAGAGCCACCTTCACTCCTATCGATTCCCTTACATTGAAGTTCAACCTCATTAGCTAACGGTTCACCCATCTCTAGCTTCTCTGTATCTCTAAGTCCCCTATATTCTGTACTATAAGTCTTTGATTATACCTTTATGCTGGTTATAAAAGTGGAATCATACACCACCTATCTTTTGTGTTTGACTAATTTCACTCAGTATTATATCCTCAAGGCTCATCTCTTATTATGTGCTTCAGGATGTCATTTTTGTCACTGCTGCATAATATTCCATCACATGCATAAACCACATTTGTTTATTCACTCATCTGTTGATGGGCATTTTATTTGTTTCCATCTTTTGGTAATTGTAGTAATACTGATATTAACATCAGTGTACAAATGTACACTCCAGTGTGAGTCTGCTTATGAATCTGTAGGGCACTTGTGGATGAGAAGTCTGTTTGTGTCATTGCTTTCATCTCTCCTGGGTATATACGAAGTAGTGCTATGTATGGTCATATGGCAACTTGATATTTAGTTTCCCAAGGAACCACCAAACTGTCTTCCATAGTGGCTGCACCATTATACAGTCCCACCAACAGTGCATTAGTGTCCCAGTTTCTCCACTTTCTCTCTAACATTTATAGTTTCCTGTTTGTTTAATAGCAGGTATTCTTATAGGTGTGAAGTGATATCTCACTGCAGTCTTTTTTAACTTTTTTATTGTACAGCATAACATATATGCAAAGCAAAGAAATAACAAACAAGAGTTTTCAAAGCACTCTTCAACAAGTAGTTACAGGACAGATCCCAGATTTTGTCATGGGCTATCATAAGATTCTCTCAGATTTTTCCTTCTAACTGATCCAGAATATAGGAGGCTAGAAGACTTAAATATTTTTTGTCATCGCAATTGACTTTCTCTCTTCTTTTTTGTGAAAAATAACATATATACAGAAAAGCAATAAATTTCAAAGCACAGCACAGCAATTAGTTGTAGAACATAATTCAGAGTTTGGCATTGGTTACAATTCTGCAAATTTAGGTTTTTACTTCTAGTGGCTCTAAGATTCAATGATTTAGCATTCATATTCATTTGTTAAAGCCTATCTTCACTGTATAACTCCACCACTACTTTTGATCTTTCCATCCCTCTCTTTAGGGGTGTCTAGGCTATGGGCGTTCTAAATTTTTAGTACTGGAAGGGTCAGTCACTAATATGGGGTAGGGAGATGGAACTGTCCGATGTTCTGGAGAGGCTGGGCCCTCTAGGTTTCTGGACTTATCTGGGTCATGGACCCATCTGGAGGTTATAGGTTTTGTCAAAGTTACTTTAGAGCATGGGACACTTGTGAAATCTTATATATTGCCCTAGGTATTCTTTAGGATTTGCTGAAATGGTCCTGGTTGGAGTTTGGCAGGTTATGATAGGTAACGAAGTCTAACTGAGGCTTGCATAAGAGTAACCTCCAGAGTAGCCTCTTGAATCTATTTGAAATCTCTCTGCTAATTGAAGAGATGCTCATATTCACTGGCTATAAGGGAAATGCAGATCAAGACTACGGTGAGATACCACCTCACACCTATAAGAATGGCTGCTATTAAACAAACAGGAAACTATAAACTATAAATGTTGGAGAGGATGTGGAGAAACTGGGACACTTATGCAGTGCTTGTGGGAATGTATAATGGTGCAGCCACTATGGAAGACTGCTTTGTGGTTCCTCATTTTGTCCTGATCTGCAGTTCCCTTTAGTCAATAAAAATGAGCATTGCCTCATGTGTTTTGAGTCATTTGTATTTGATCATCACAAAAATTCCTATTCATATCTTTAGCCCATTTTATAATTGGGTTGTTTATCCTCTTGTTGGTGAGTTGTATGATTCCTTTATGTATATAGGATATCAAACATTTGCCCGATATGTGATTTTCAAATATTTTCTCCCATTGACTTTTCTGCCTCTTCACATTTTGTCAAAGCCTTTCTCGAAGTGCAGAAGCATTTGATTTTGAGGAGTTCCCATTTATCTATTTTTTCTTTTTTTTTCTGTGCTTCAGGTGTAAAGTTTAGGAAGCTACCTCCTATTACTAGGTCTTTAAGATTTTTCCCTACATTTCCTTCCAGAAGCTTTATGATGCTAGTTCTTATATTTAGTTAGGTGTTTGATCCAATTTGAGTTAATTTTTATGCAGTGTGCAAGGTGGGAGTTCTCTTTCATCCTTTTGGCTATTGATATCCATTTCTCCCTTGTCCATTTATTGAAAAGACTATTTTGACCCAGTTCAGTGGATTTAGGTGTCCAAAATCAGTTAACCATAGATTTAGTCTATTTATGCACTCTCAATTTGATTCCATTTGTCAATATTTCTATCATTATACCAGTACCATGCAGTTTTAACAACTGTGGCTTTATAATAGGTTTTAAATTCAGGGAATTTTAGCCTCCTACTTCTTTCTTCTTTTTTATAGAATTCTTTTAGCTATTCAGGGTCTCTTTCCATTACATATGAATTTACTAACTAGTTTTTCCAAGTCTTCAAAGTTGGTTGTTGGAATTTTGATTGGTACTGCAATGAATCTGTAGATCAATTTGCATAGAATTGAAATCTTAACTATATTTAGCCATCCTACCCATGAGCTATGAATGTCATCCCTCCTATTTGGATCTTCTTTGACTTCTTTTAGCAATATTATGTAGTTTTCTGTGTACAAGTCCTCTACATCCCTGGTTAAGTTAATTCTTAAGTACTTGATTCTTTTAGTCGCCATTTTGAATGGGATTTTTTCCTTAGCTGATTACTCAGGTCACTGCTTGTGTATAGAAACATTACTGATTTTTGCACATTAATTTTATATCACACCACCTTCCAAAATATGTATTATTAGCTCAAATAACTTTGCCATATATTTCTCAGGATTTTCCAAGTGTAGTATCTTGTCATTTGCAAATAATGAAAGTTTTACTTCTTCCTTTCCAATTTGGAGGCCTGTTATTTCTTTGTCCTGCCTGCCTGATTGCTCTAGCACAATGCTAAATAATGGTGGTGACAGTGGGCATTCTTGTATTGGTCCTGATATTATAGGGAAAGCTTTAAGTCTCTCTGCATTGAGTATGATGCTACCAATCAGCTTTTCATATATTCCCTTTAACTTTTTGAGGAAATTTCCTTTGATTCCTATCTTTTGAAGTGTTTTTATCAGAAAAGGATGTTGAATTTTGTCAAATGCTTTTTCAGCATCAGTCAAGATGATCATGTGATTTTTCCCTTTTGATTTGTTAATTTGCTTTATTACATTAATTTATTTTCTTGTGTTGAACCATCCTTGCATTCCTGGTATATAGCCAACTTGATTGTGGTTTATACATCTTTAATGTGTTGTTGGATTTGATTTGCTAATATTTTGTTGAGAATTTTTGCATCTATGTTCATTAGGAGATTGGCTGGTAGTTTTCTTTTGTTATAGCATCTTTATCTGGATTTGGTATTTAAATTATATTAGCTTCATAAAATGAGCTAGGTAGTTTTCCTCAAATTTTTTGAGAAGTTTGAGCAGGATTGGTGTTAGTTCTTTTTGGAATGTTTCAGAAAAAATCTCCTGTGAATCTATCTGACACTGGGTTTTTCTTTGTAGGAAGATTTTGGATGACTGATTGAATCTCTCTGCTTGTGATTGGTTTGTTGAGATCTTCTATTTCTTTCTGTGTCCATGTAGCTTGTTTTTGTGTTTCAAGAAATTTTTCCTTTTCATCTAAGTTGTCTAGTTTGTTGGCATACAGTTGTTCATATTATCCCCATGATTTCTTTTATTTCTTCAGGGTCTGTGGTAACACACACTGTGTAATTTCTGATTTTGTTTATTTGAATCCTCTCTCTCTTTTTCTGTCAGTCATGTTAGTGGCCTACTAATTTTTACTAATAAAACCAATCAATATACAATATAAACATTTTTTTTATCACATAGATGTATATTCATCATCATGATCATTTCTTAGAACATTTGTATCAATTCAGAAAAAGAAATGAAAGGAAAACAGAAAAAAATTCATACACACCATACCCATTAACCCCTCCCTTTCATTGATCACTAGCATTTCAATCTACTAAATTTATTTTAACATTTGTTTCCCTTATTGTTTATTTATTTTTAATCCATATGTTTTCCTCATCTGTCCATATGGTAGACAAAAGAAGCATCAGACACAAGGTTTTCACAATCACACAGTCACCTTGTTAAAACTATATCATTATATAATCATCTTCAAGAAACATGGCTACTGGAACACAGCTCTACATTTTCAGGCAGTTCCCTCCAGCCTCTCTGTTACACCTTAACTAAAAAGGTGATATCTATTTAATGCATAAGAATAACCTCCAGGATAACCTCTCGACTCTGTTTAGAATCTCTTAGCCATTGACACTTTATTTTGTCTCATTTCTCTCTTCCCCCTTTCAGGTTGAGAAGGTTTTCTCAATCCCTTGGTGCTGAGTCCCAGCTCATTCTAGGATTTCTGTCCCACATTGCCAAGAAGGTCCACACTCCTGGGAGTCATGTCCCAAGTAGACTGGGGAGGGCAGTGAGTTTGCTTGTCATGTTGGCTGAGAGGGAGAGGAGTGGCCTATTAATTTTATTGATTTTCACAAGGAGCGAATTTTTTGTTTTATCGAATAATTTTACTGCTCTTTTTTTCTCCCATTTATTTAACTGTGCTTTAATCTTTGTTATTTCTCTTCTTATATTTGCTTTGAGGATTAGTTTTCTGTTCTTTCTCAGGTTCCCCCAGATGAGCTGTTAAGTCCTTGAGTTTTGCTCTTTCTTGTTTTTTTAAAATAAACATTTAGAGCAATAAATTATTCACAGACTTTGCCACATCACATAAGTTCTGATATGTTGTGTTCTCATTTTCATTCATCTCCAGATAACCATTGACTTCTCTAGCAATTTCTTCTAAGACCCACTGGTTGCTTAAGTGCCTGTTATTTAATCTCCATATGTTTGTGAATGTGCTTATTCTTTGGTAGTTATTGAGATCCAGCTTCATTCCATTGTGATCAGAGAAAGTGCTTTGAATAATTTCAATGTTTTTAAATTTATAAAGATCTGTTTTGTGCCCCAGCATATGATCTATCCTGGAGAATGTTCCATGGGCACTAGAGAAGAACGTATATCCTCATGTTTGGGAGTGTAATGACCTCTATATGTCTATTAGATATAATTCATGTATCAAGTTGTTTAACTTCTCTGTTTCCTTGTGGATCTTTTGTCTGGTTGGTCTACCTATAGAGAGTGGTGTATTGCAGTCCCCAATTATTAGGTTGAAATATCTGTCACTCCCTTCAGTTTTGCCTGTGTCTGTCTCATATACTTTGGAGATCCATGATTGGGAGCATAAACATTTAAGATTTTTATTTATTCTTGGTGAATTGTCACTTTAATTAATATATAGTGTCCTTTTGTGTCTCTTACAATGTCTTTACATTTAAAGTTTATTTTGTCCGATATTAGTACAGCTATTTCTGCTTTCTTTTGGTTAGAAGGTGCATGGAAAAGCTTTTTCCTTCCTTTCACTTTCAAGCTATTTGTATCCTTGTGTCTAAGATGCATTTCTTGTAAGCAATATATATCTGGACTATATTTCTTTATCCATTCTGCCAATGTGTATCATTTAATTGATAAATTTAGTGTATTAACATTCAAAGTTGTTACTGAAAAGGCATTTCTTGAATGCACCATCTTATATTTAGGATTTTATTTGTCAGATCTATTTATTCTTTTTCTTTTTTCTATTTTTATCCTTCAAGTTACCCTTACTGGCATTCTTCAACTCTGCACCCTCCTCCAGACTTCCCTATCTTGTTTTTTCTTTTTTCAACTGGCAGAACTCTGTTTAATATTTCTTGTAGGGCCAGTCTTTTGCGACAAATTCTTTCAGGACTTGCTTGTCTGTGTAAATTTTAATCTTCTCCTCAGTTTTGAAGGACAACTTGGCTGGGTACAGAATTTTTGGATGGAAGTGTTTCTCTTTCAGGACCTTAAATATATCATATCACTGCCTTCTCACCTCCATGGTGCCAGTTGAGTACTCTGAACTCAGTCTTATGTGGTTTCCCTTGTATGTAGTAGATTGTTTTTCTCTTGCCACTTTCAGAATTTTCTGCTTCTCTTCAACATTTGACAGGCTGATTTGTATGTGCCTTGGGGAAGTCCTATTTGGATTTATTCTATTTGGAGTTCATTGAGCTTCTTTGACATGTACATTTATGTCATTTATAAGGTTTAGGGAGTTTTCCCCCATTATATCTTCAACTACTCTTCCTAGCCCTTTACTCCACTCTTCTCCTTCTGGGACACCAATGATTCTTATATTTGTGCACTTTGTTTTGTCCATCATTTCCCTGTGATCCAATTTGAATTTTTCCATCTTTTTTGCCATTTGCTGCCTGAGTGTTTGAAATCATTTATCTTATCCTCTAGTTCACTTATTCCTTCTTCTGTCTCTTCAAATCTGCTGTTGTTTCTCTCTAGCGTTTTTTTTTTTAATTTAGTCTACAGAATCTTTAATCTCTGTGATATTGGCTATTTTTTATTTATTCTTTGAAATTCTTCTTTATGCTTTTCTTGTGTCTTCTTGATCTCTTTTATGTTATTAACCATCCTACTGATTTTATTTATTAGAGTTATATGAACATACTTGATTAGTTGTTCCAATATCTGCATCTCCTCTGGAGTTTTAATTTGGTCATTAGGCAGGGCCATATCTGTCTGCATTGTGATATTCTTTATGATCTTCTGTTGTCTTCACCTCATTTAAACATGTTGATTGACTTACTTTGGAAGTTGATTTCCTTCAGTAGTCTAAAGCCTTGTGTTTGGGGGATGGACATGTAGCAGGATGCAGGGTATGGGGTGGGGCAAAACAGTGTGGTGTTGTGTTGCAGCGCAAGTATAGGTGCAAGTTGAGGATGCTACACTGGTGCCTGTGAACCTGGGTGCCCAGCAGCTGGGGAGGGTGAGGCTGAATGGGTGCATGGGTCTTTGAGGCATGGCCCTGGTCTGCACTTACATAGCACATGGGGCCTTTTGTGTGCATGCACAAAGCTATGGCAGTGGGTAAGCCTTATGCCTGTATGTGCTGGGGTGGAAGTGACCTGGCTGCCCAGGTCAGTGCTTTCCCATAGCTGGGGGTGTGACTGGAGGCTGAGCACATACATGGGTCTAGGAGAGCTTCAAACTGATGTATCCATGTGCAAAGTTCAGTGTAGGCAGGGGAGGTGTGTGAGTGTATGGGCTAGAGCAGATATACCCTGGGTATGGAAGTTAGTGCCCACAGCCTTTATGCACTGGAAAGAGGCTGCAGGGAGCAGGGAGTGGGAGGTAATGCTCAGGAGGGGTGCAGGAGAAGTGGGTTGGTCTGCACTTGGGGTGGGGATGTGGGGTGGGTATGCACGTGAGGGCTTGGCAAGGTGAGGTGCTTGGAGCATGGGGAGTGGGGGGCAGGTGATGCAATTCAGATGCATGGAGCATGGTCTGAGCTGTGGGTCATGGGGCTGCACTGGTGGGGGTAGCATGTTTAAGGAATGCAGTTTGGCTTAATTCCTACTCCCTGTCTCTCCATCTGTGCACTCCTGTGGGCTCTGGGCTGCTGCATTAGGCACCATTTCTCTACCTCTCAGTTCCTCAGCTTTTGCAGCCAGGGCTACCCTATGTGGTGCAGAAAACTCTCCCAGGTCAGTTACACTCTGGAATTTCCATCTCAGTCACCACCCCATCCTTCTCTGACTTTAGATTGGAGCAGGACTGAACTCAATCTATCCTATTCTGCCATCTTCCCAGATTTTTGTAAGCATTTGTTATTTTGGAAATTTTTGAGGTTATAAAAACATAAATAAAAATATCTCATTGAAACATTTCCAGTTTCAACCATCATCAATATGACATCTATTTAATCTTTCACTCATTACCACCACTCAACCTACCCCCTTACTTTACAGCTGTAGAACAAATCTTGGACATATCTCTTCAACAGTGTATAATTTTCTATGCACACACTTTTTGGAGGGGAGGGAAACATCCAAATTTATTCTCCAAAGGACAGCAAGCATTAGCAGGTGAAAACACAAGGATTTTTCCATAGATCATACATTCACAAGGCAGAATTAGCTGCACAATGAGAAAGCCTCTGGTGTGTACTCTGTAACAATATCTACTTCATCATATAAAAAAGTAACATCATTATTTTCACTTAAATTCTGGAAGGAAAGGCACAACTTGACAAAAAAAATTTTGACCCTAAAAATGTTGAATGCAATAATTAAGAGGCAATCTTTTGGTAACAGTCTTGATGCACATTTCAATTTGTAGGACTCCCTACAAAGACTGCTCTGCCCCAGAAGTTAGGCTATTTCTTTCTTCCTCCTCATTAAACCATCAGAGCATCATTTCATCATTTGCTTATTATTAGATGTACAAAAGGGGATTTAAAAAGAAATCACAGAAAAACCTTGAATGTCTAGCCAGTCCAATCAACACCTCAACTCTTAGGTGTAAGGACAGGGTCCAGGAACAGTTCAGCAATCACAAAATAGGAAACTATAGACTATGGCCACCACAATAATAAGTGAGGTTGATAAATTAAAGCTTTCAAATGCAGATCTTCCATGTTTCAACTTCATATCCTTCATGCAATACTCAGGAAAAACAATCTTCATATTTACTTGGCACTAGTTACCAAGGAAATTTTTAAAAATTAGTATAATCAACCTGTAACAAGAAACACATCCTTCCATGAGAGTTTCTTTTCAATGATGAAATCCCAGTTCTCCAGTAGAGTAGGCACTGGTGAACAAAATTAAGTCACCTGAGGTTCCCTGCTCACCTGCCCAACTACCCCCACTTCTGGTGTGTAGGAAGGTGAAGGAATCTGGAAAGCAAGGGAGCACATTGGCACTCTTGGGGGTCCAAATGAACTGCATTTAAATAAGCAGAAATACACACATCGATTCCTTAAGGACTAAAACAAATCCATTTAATGGCATTCTCCTTATTTATGATTCTAAGGTTGAAAGAATTTTGTAATTTTACAATCTTAGTTTAAAAGACAGGTACATTCAAAAAAGAAAACAGGAATGAATGTGGGGTTGGAGGGATAATACAAAACAGGGTCTTAAACAGACAACAGACCTGGACCATTCACCCGCATTAACTGTTGCCATGTAAAGATACAGTACACCCTCCTGCTCCATTAGGTTAAGTAATTGTCTATTCCACCACTGGTTCAATAAATTCCAATTGTTCCACCTTGAAAGACATGACAGCCTTTGGAAGTAGATAATCTAGGTTGTGCAAAGTTTCTATGTAGAGGTTGTCACAAGTAACAAAGCTATTTTGCAAAAAGACCCGCTTCTTTCCAAAATGAAAAAAAAAAAATCTTAGCCCGTATTTGTCTTGGCTATATTTTCCATTTCTATTTTTTTCATTATTTGGTAGTTTTGTGTTTTGTTTTTGCAAAGCAGCATAGCAACATCTTGATTGTAGGATTGCCTGAGGTTGCAGTCACAACCATAAACTGTAACCATCATTTGCACATCAGTAAGAAAAAAAAATAAAACCAAACACAGAAGATAGGTGGGTTCTTAAAAAAAAATGTACAGATGCTGATATTTCACTTTGCTTGCACTTCTTTATTGTGAGTTCTCTCCTTTGCTTAGCTGACTGCAATCTTGTTTTCTTCCAAGAAGTGAGGAAACTGGTATTTGGGAACAGCATTGGTGGCACATGGCTTTTCCACTTTGGCACTGATACCTGACTGGAAACCATCTATCCTGGAGATGGTGGAGTTACTCAAAATGGAACTGTGCCCCCAGGGACACCAGGAGAGCAGGGATATGACCACCACCCTGCATCACTGAGGTCTTGTTGGTCTTCACAGCCAGGCTGCCATAGAACATGGCAGTGTACTGGTTCCACACCATGGGGTGCACCTTAGCTTAATGTACAGGAATGCCTTTGGGAAACGTTTTGGAAACCCTCTTTCTGTCCACACCTAAGAGACCCATGGTGTTCTTGATGGCCAGATTCCTGCTATGGCATGCCAAGTTATTGTTCATCCCATGTGTCATACAGTGGTCTTTCAAGTTACCTTTGATGATAAAAACTCATCCATATATATTGCACACAAAAGAATTCTCTCCACTGTGAGTCTGCTTATGAATCTGTAGGGCACTTGTGGATGAGAAGTTCTTTCTGCAATACATGCAGCCATGTTGCTTGGCCTGCCAGTGTGTCTGGGTTGCTAACAGAGGTGTCATGCCTGGGGATGTAGCTGAGGGACCAACAAACGTGCCAGGAAACTCAACTTTGATATAGGTTGGTTGCACTCAGATAAACATTGCTGGGATACTGCTCCAAACTTTCATCTCAGGGGGACTGTTCTTGGGCTCTCTGCTTTGCCTCCAGCATCAGGGGACTTGGACTTGATGCTTTCTGCTTGGCTATTGGCTGGAGAGAGTGCCTGCAAAGACATGGCTTCCAGGATTTCTGGACTTCTGCCCTGATTCTCGTGGTCTTCCATCTCTGAGGATGAGTTGCTGGTCAAGCCATCACTATCCTTCACTGGCTGCTCTGCCACTGCAAGCAGGAGGGGTATGCTCTGCTTTTCTGGAGACATCCAGGGATGCCATCAAGGTGAATTTCAGGTGTGGTCACACTGAGTGGATGTTGGGAAGAGGTACGGGGACCTTAGAGGAGGTACCGGGGGTTTCCTGGGAACTGATGTCATCCATGTCAATGCTTTCATTGACATTGTCATGGCAAATCGCCCTTCTACTGCCATTCTCCATACTTATAAAGTCACAGGAACTCTCTTGCAGAGTTGTGTTAGTAATATGACTACCCATGTGCATTCAAATATGTTGTTACAATGTAATGGCATTAGTGAACTTCTTATGGCAGGAAGGGCACAAATGCTGCATCTTCATTGATGTGTTAGTTTGGTGAACCCCAAGGTATGTCTTTAGATTGTCCTTGCTGGAGAAGGCTTGGCTACAGATCTTGCATTGGAAGGGTCTCTCTCCAGTGTGGATGCAGTCATGCATTTTGAGGGAGCTTTGGCAGCTTAAGACATGGTGGCATGTGAGACATTTCTTGGGGTCAGTGGTGGCTTGTCAATATTCTCCACCAGCTGCTGCAATTACAGAGACTCTGAACCTGGTTTGGGAGTTCTGCTCCCTTGGAAGCCACTCACTCTTGGAAAATTATCATTTGGCCCCACTCCAGGTAGTGCAGCTCCACCCTCACTCTCTGGGGAGGACCCAGGTGGCAGGTCATTTGGCAATGCACCACCTATGAGGTCCTTGAGGTGAGCCCCTGAAGAGAGATTTTGGAGGTAGCCCAATGGGTGTTGGTCTCTGCCAGGACAGGTTTTCTGTGTAAGGAGAGGCTCAATTCATCCAGAGTCACAGGTAGAGGGGGCGCAAAGGGGTTGCCATTGAAAGCTGCCATTTTATCCAGGTAGTCGGCAAACAACTGGGGGTTTGCATTCACCTGAGGATGTTGATGAAGGTGCACCTTGAGGTTGCCCTTGGTGGTGAAACATTGGCCACAGACAGAGCACCTGAAGGGTCTATCTCCAGTGTGGAGTGGCAGTGGATCTGCAAGGAGGTATCAGTCCCCAAATCCTTTCTACATACTTATACTTGTGATTGTACAGAATGGCCTCATCTTTGGTTTGGACATCCACTGCAGAGATATTTGGGGAATTTCCCTTCACTTTCTTGGATGAGTCTAATGCCACAGAGGAGAAAGAGCTCTGGAGTAGCACAGAGCCTGGAGTATGAGGTAGCAAAGATCCAGGGAGGTGCAATAAGCCATTGGGGAGAACTCTTTTCCTATCTGGCTTCAGGGTGAAAGATGTCAGTCCCAGGGTCACAGAGCTGGCAGTGGAAGGGATTTTTGCATGAAGTAGTTTGGCTTGTTTCAAGGAGTCCAGAGAAAGACCCTGGCTTCCAGTTTTCTGACTGAGTAAAGCCATGACAGCAGACACCTGCTGGAACATATGGCTGCCTAATGTCTTCAGGGTGTTTGCTTCTGCCGCACCTGAGTGCAAGGCATATTAGGCCCACATGTTCACCTGCAGGCAGCTCTGCTCCCTGAACTGGAT